>JAVFKX010000192.1:0-37588 GCA_033296515.1 Macrochelys suwanniensis | reverse complement strand
CCCAAGTCCATCCAGAACGACATGATGTGCGCCGGGTATGCTGAGGGCATGAAGGATACATGCAAGGTAAGTGTCCCCTGGGCAGGGAAAGCGGAGTCCTGACACCCTCCCTGGGTCAGACCCATGAACCCATCTAGCCCGGTACCCTGCTCCCTCCCTGCTGTCCCGGCTCAGATCCATGGGCCCGTCTAGCCCAGTATCCTTCCTCTCACCCTGGGTCAGACCCATGGGACCATCTAGACCGGTACCCTGCTCCCTCCCTGCTGTCCCGGCTCAGATCCATGGGCCCATCTAGCCCGGTATCCTGCCTCTCACCCTGGGTCAGACCCATGGGACCATCTAGACCGGTACCCTGCTCCCTCCCTGCTGTCCCGGCTCAGATCCATGGGCCCATCTAGCCCGGTATCCTGCCCTTTCTCTGCTAGCCTGGACCAGCCCATCTAGCCGGGTGTTCCATTTAGCCCGATTCCCTCCAGCAGGGGGCAGTGCTGCTCACACACACACACACACACACCAGGCCCCGATCCCCAGCGCCGCTCTCACGCCCCTTCCGACACCCCCCGTCTCTGCCTCCGCCCCACAGGGGGACTCCGGCGGCCCGCTGGTCTGCAAGGCCTCCCGGGAGTGGCTGCTGGCCGGGATCGTCAGCTGGGGCGAAGGCTGCGCCATCAAGAACCGCCCCGGGGTCTACAGCCGCCTCACCTCCTACCAGGCCTGGATCCACAGCCATGTCCCCGACATCGAATTTGTGTCAGCTGAAAAGGGGGGGGACGTGCCCGGGAACGCCGGGGCTGGCTGGGCGGCAAGGACCGGCATGACCACCTGTCTGCTGCTCGTGGGCCTGCTCCTCATGGAGGTCTAGAAAGGGCCACCGGGTGGGAGGGGCGGCTGGGCCGTCTCCCCTTCTGTCCCAGGTGGGATCTGTCGGTGCCACCTGCCCTGTCGATACAGCCCCCCAGGGGGCACCACCCCATGCACAGACCTCCTGGGGCTGGCATGCACCCCTGTCTGGCTCGCTCACACCCACCGGGGGGTGGGGGGGGAGGGGCAGTGTGAGCGAACTCAGCTTCTGTCTGCCCGTCCTTCTGCAGCCGTCCACAGCCTGACTTTCTCATCTGTCTGACCCAAGCCTTATGTATTGGTCTGTCTGTCTCCGGAGTCACTGACTTTCCGTCTGTCGGCCTCTCTACCCACCCCTGCTCGGTCTGTCTGCCTATCCCCCTGCTCACGCCTCCAGCCCGCCATCCCTAATCTCGGGGATGCAACCACCTCCCGCGAGCGCCCCCTGCTGGTTGGGTGTGGCTGCATCCTTTCAGGTCTGGTGACCCCCTTTGGTGGGTCTCAGGTGGGTTTCTCAGCGGCTCAGCCCTCCGGCCGACTCGCACACACTGTCTGCATGTGAAGCAGAACGGACCCCCTTCCAGGGCATACAGTCCGCCAGGGCTATCTCGGTACCCTCTCTCTAGCCCTCCCTGGGCTCAGTCTTTAAGTAGCCCTGGCCCTGGAAACACTATCTTCCGGTGGCCCTCCAGCTGGGCTCAGTCCTTACTCAGTCCTAGCAGCCAGCCAGGAGCCTCTCGCTGCCCTGGTCCCTGCCCCCACTTAGCTGTCTGTGGCCCTGCTGCTCTTCCAGCCAGGCTCACGGTCCTTTCTTCTCCTGCTCCAAGCAGCCACTGACTGCTAGTGCTCCTCTGCAGCTCCTTTTATATGGCCCTCCTGGTGCCTGATTAGCCGTTCTAGCGGCCCCTCCTATTGGTTGCTTCCTCACAACCATTCTAGGCCGCTTGGAGGACCTCTCCACTGCTCCTTTCCTGGGATGGGAGGGGCAGAAGCCTGAGGCCTCCAGCAGGGGCCTTTGGGACCAGTCCACCCCATCACATTATTTATCTAATCTATCTATCCCCATACAACACCTTCTATCTATCTATCTAGCTATCTATCTCTCTATCCCAATCCATCTATATATCTATCTATCCCCATAAACCCCATCCATCTATCTATCTATCAATCTCCATCCACCCCTCTCATCTATCTCCATACACCCCCTCTATCTATCTATCGATCTATCTATCCCTATACCCCCCTCTATCTATCTATCTATCCCCATACACCCTCTCTATCTATCTATCCTCATACACCCTCTCTATCTATCTATCTCTCTATCCCCATCCATCTCATCCATCTATCTATCCCCATACACCCCATCCATCCATCAATCTCCATCCACCCCTCTCATCTATCTATCTCCATACACCCCCTCTATCTATCTATCCCTATACCCCCCTCCGTCTATTTATCTATCTATCCCCATACACCCTCTCTATCTATCTATCTCTCTATCCCCATCCATCTCATCCATCTATCTATCTATCCCCATACACCCTCTCTATCTATCTATCTCTCTATCCCCATCCATCTCATCCATCTATCTATCCCCATACACCCCATCCATCCATCTATCAATCTCCATCCACCCCTCTCATCTATCTATCTCCATACACCCCCTCTATCTATCTATCCCTATACCCCCCTCCATCTATTTATCTATCTATCCCCATACACCCTCTCTATCTATCTCTCTATCCCCATCCATCTCATCCATCTATCTATCTATCCCCATACACCCCATCCATCCATCTATCAATCTCCATCCACCCTTCTCATCTATCTATCTCCATACACCCCCTCTATCTATCTATCTCCAGACACCCTATCTATCTATCTCCATGCACCCTCCTCTAGCTATCAATCAGTCCTATGCATCCCATGTATATATCTATCCATCCATCCCCATGCACCTCCTCTATCATCCCCATACACCCCTCCATCCATCCATTCCTACATATGCCCCTCTGTCTGTCTGTCTATCGATCTATCCATACATCCCCATACACCCACTTCTATCTATCTATCCCCATACAACCCCTTCTATCTATCTATCTCCACTACCAAGACAGAGATCTGACAATATAAACCCAGTGTAGATGAGATTCCATATTTTTTTATTTTTGGAAGGGCTTGGTAGTTTTTTATTTCCCCCTCAGAACGTATCAATAGCGATAAATAAAAAAACCTGCCCTGGAGAATTTAAAATCAGTGGCTGATTCACACTGCCAGCACTAGGCTAAGATAAAAACCAGTCAGCCTACTGAGACTCGGCCTAGGAAAGTGGAATTGGCTACACTTGTCAATCCACGGGAGAGTTGTGTTGGGTGAGAAATGAGATCAGCTCCAATTAGATGGAAAAATTTCTGATGGAATATTTTTCAGTTGGGAAATGTTGATTCATTAATATCTAAATATTCCATGAGGACAGGTCAATTTCAAGGAAATTTCATTTCAAAATTGAAAAGCTAATCTCAATTTTTCATTGCAAAATTAAATTTTGCTTTAAATGGATTTTATTTTTGATTCTGTTCTAAATCATAGGCTAGAAAATAAAATTTAAAAATATAAAAGCGGAAATAATATACAGTAAAATATGAAGAGATGACAAGAGAAGAAAAGACAAAGAAATGTTCTGATTTTTCATTTTGAAAGGACTTTTTATTTTGAAATTGATTTGACTTTCTATTCTATTATAAATGATAATGGAATTGAATAGACTAACATAAAATGAAATACAAGATCAAGAAATGAAAAGTCAAACCCCATTTGAAACATTAGACAAGAAAAGCGAAGTTGAAATTGAAATTAAATATTGCAATTTTTCCTTTTAAAATGTATTTTATACTCTATTATCAATTGAGTAGACTAGAATAGAAATATATCTATATCTATAGATATAGATATATATGAAATAATATAAAATAAAATATAGGATGAAGAAATGACAAGAAAAGCGAAGCTGAAATTGAAATGAAACTTTATGATACTTTGTTTTGAAATGTATTGTGTTTCATAGTCTACATAGGAGAGAATATAAGATACTATACCACACACACACACAGTTTCTCTTGATCTTGTATTTTATTTTAAAATAAAGAGATGAAAAGAAAAGTTGACATCGGAATGGAACATTTTGATCAGATTGAAAAGTTCTGACTTTTCATTTCAAAATGTACTTTAGCTTATAAATTATCAAATAAAAGGACCAATCACATACAGAAAAGTGGAAATCAAAACAAAAATGTTTGGATCAGAACAATGCATTCCATTTCTTTTTAATTTTGAAATGACGTTTCAGTTTGAAATTTATTTTATATGATACATTATAGGAAAGAAAAACATAATATGAAAAGAGGAAGAACATAAACTGAAATTTTAAAAAATCAAATTCAAAATTTGAATTTTTCAAAAATGTTGTTTCATGGAAACTGAAAATGTTGGGGGGATTCATTCTGAATCAGAAAGGATTTAGGATTAAGGATTTCCAGATCTGGAACAGCTTTAATTAGAAGGAACTTCCTTTACATCAAACATATATTCCACCAGGGGCAGATTTAAGGGGACCTCTGAATTTTCGGATCTTTTCTCTCGTTAAAATACTCTCTGACTTTAACTTGCAATACAGTTTATGCTTTTGTTCTCATTGAACATTCGCAGAAAGGGGTGGCAGGAGGCCAGTGTCTAGTGGTTACAGCACAGAGTGTGGAGCCAGGACGCCTGGGTTCATTTTCCAGCTCTGGAAATGCAGTGGGATCCAGGACCTAGTGGAAGGCAGGCTGGGAGCCAGGACTCCTGGGTTCTATCCTGGCCCTGGGAGGGGAGGGCTGGGAACCAGGACTCCTGGGTTCTATCCTGGCCCGGGGAGGGGAGGGCTGGGAACCAGGACTCCTATGTTCGGTTCCCAGCTCTGGGAGGGGAGTGGGGCCTAGGAGGTTAGAGCAGGGGGCCTGGGAGCCAGGACTCCTCTGTTCTATGTCTGCCTTTTAGAGGGGAGTAGCGGTTAGAGGTGGTAGGATTGGAGTCAGGACTCCTGGGTTCTATTCCCAGCTCAGTGAGGGGAGTGGGTCTAATGGGAGGGGGGGGGTTGCATTCTGATCCCAGCTCTGCCCCCGGTTTACAATGTGACCTTGGGCCAGTCAATTAGCTTCCCTCAGTTCCCCCCCACCCATCTGTCAAACGGAGCTTGTAAAACATTCCTACCTCACCGGGGGAGGCTGTGAGAAGTTACAAAGGGAGGGGTTGTGGTCAGTCTAGGGGTAAGGGATTAACACACACACACACACACACACCCCATTTCAGACATACACAGACACACCATTAGGGGGGGCGTCAATTCTGCTCTTGACGTGATGCCGCTTTCCACATCTATTGTTAATAAAAAGTCTTTGGTGCAAAAATGAATCGAAGTTGTGTCTATTCACAATCCAGGGGTGGGAGGAGTGGGAGGAATAAGGGGTGTGGCTCTCCTTAGCTCCTCCCACAACCTCCTCCTTTCCACTTGGGGTTTCAAAACAGGTGGGTCCCTATACAATACAAGTCTCCTCTTTTTGGTCTAATGGATTTTTTGGAAAGCGGGGTGCGGGGGATGGGTTGAACCGAAAAATCAGGTTTTAGACATTTTTAGTGGATCGAAAATGCAAAAAAAAAAAAAAAAAAAAATCCATTTGGGGTTAAATGAAATGTTTCATTTCAAAAAAATTGAAACATTTCAACTGGTTTTTTAAACATGTTGGGGTTTTTTCAAAGTTAAATGACAAGGAAGCTTGAACAAAGAAGTCATTGCAAACTGAAAAAATTCAAAATGTTTCAACCGCTTTGAAACATTTTTAATTTTTTACATGTCAATTGAAGAAACTCTCAAAATGCCATGTTGTTTTGAAGAAAAAAAAACCCAAATCTTGCAACCACTTTGAAATACTGCTGATGTTTCTTTAAAATAAATTATACCGTCTTTTTGAACCAAAAAAAAAAAAAATCAAACCTTTTCAATGTTTTTAAACCTTTGTAATGGTTTTCCTAATAAAACAAAGGGAAATCTCAAAATGAAAAATCAAAACATTTTTTTTCTGACTTTGTTTTGATAAAAGAAATTTAGCAAAGCCAACAAATTCACAAAACATTGCATTTTTCTTTTCTGGCTCAACCGTTTTGGTTGAAAAAATTCCCCTCAGTTCCAATTGCGTTTATCATTAGACTTCAGAATTAACACACACACACAATATAGGGTTAGCAGAACACACATCTTTTGGGGCTATCCTGCCAGGCTCTCTGCAGACTCAGGCAGATGCCCCCATTTCAGTTCCAACCCAGGCCTGATGACATTTTCATCATTATGTTTCAGAGTTAACACTCCATCGAGCCCATCACATTCCATCTGTTAGCCAACCATTTGTTCAGGCTGTCTGCAGACTCAGACACACAGATGGCACCGCATTGGTTACACATTGATCTGAGGAGCCCTGATCTTAGTTGGGGTGGGTCTGTACAGCACTAAACACAACAGAAGACCCGATTGCGCTTGAAACGGTTGGTGACTCTGGAGGCTACCATCCCACAGACAATACATCACGCAGTCCCTATTTTTGCAACCTCATGCATTTGCAAATCACTGACTGCCCACGCTTCACTTTTGTTGCACAAAAGAACTTATATAAACCTCCGAAGCTCAGCAACAATTAGGTGACACAGGAGGTGTTGTTGACGGATGTGACAACGGGTGAGGCGCCGCCAGGACTCAGTTGCAACCTGTGCAGATCGCGACGGGAGATAACTTGGGATCTGGCCATACTGGTTGGATGAGAATCCCAGTGGCCAGCTTCTGGTTTTCCAGGCTGCCTCCATCTTCGAACTGGCCTGAAATTGGAGCCAAAATTCCCGTCCCCTTAAGAAGAATCCCAGATGGAAAGATTGAAGAGGTCATGATGGACGAGGCATTCAGCGTGACGCTCAAAGGGCTTATGCGGTGGTTTTACCTCTGTACCGGTAAGACCGATACTGGAACACTGCGTCCGCTTCTGGCATGCACATGTTAAAAAAAATCAGAGAGGAGCCAGAAAAATGATCCGAGGGCTAGAGAAAATAATGGGAAGCTTACAGAGCTCGGTCTGTTTGACTCGCAGGGGCGGTGCCTGGATTCGGGTGGCGCAGAGAAACACACACACATCTGAGCATCCACGCGGCACGGTCAAATGCACCGCATTCTCCGCCACGCTCCCGGGCCGCTGAGCTTGGTGGCAACGTGGTGGCGGCCACTGCTGAGTTCGCTAGCCAGCTGGCTTTTATGGCAGCCAAGGGATGAGAAAACAGGGTGACACATTTGTCCCCACACACACACACTTCCCGGGGGTACCCAGGGCTAGCTCTTCACCACCTGCCCACTGGGGTTCAGCCCAGGAACACCAGAAGCTCCCTAGCCAGCGCCCAAACCGTGGCCCCGCTGCCCGGTCCACTCCTCACCCCGAAGCCCTACCCTCTCTCCGGCTCTCCCCCCGAGACCCTACCCCTGCTCTGCCTCTCCAGGGATGCCCCGCCCCTGCTCCGCCTCTTCCCCCGAGGCCCCGCCCCCTGCTCATGCCTCTCCGCCCCTTCCTCCCATCACTCGCCTTTAAGGAAGATAAAAAGTGATGGGTCCATGGTCCCCCACCCCCCATTCTGGGACCCCTGGTTTAGGTAATACAAGCACGGCCGTCTAGGCCTCCGCAGGCCCCCGCTCTCGCTGTCTGGATTAGCAGCAGGCCCGCGCCAGGCCTTGAGCGTCTCCCTGGTCTGCTGGAGGCTCGTAGCATTTACAGAGTTCTGCTTCCCAGGGCGCCCCAGTTCCAGCTTAGCACGCGGCACCTAGAGAGGCTGATCGCGGCCGCCGGGCGGTGCACACGGCACAGAGAGCCGAGGGACAGCAAGGAGAAGCGTTGGAGACGAACGGCTGCCTGCGTGGAAAAGGAAGCCCAAACCTGCAGCGTAGAGCCTCGACTTAGTGGACAAAATACTCTCCCGTCTAGCTAAATATTGCCCAGCCAAAGACCCTTACAGCGATTTACAGCCACCTCCGGCCACAAGGCAAACGCACAGTCAACGTGCTTCCTAGGTGAAGGATCCCGCCGGTCCCTTTGACCCAGAACAACCCGTTGTCCTTATTCCCAAACCCGGCGCCCAGTGCTTCATTTGTGCCAGTTCAGAGCCCCGGCACCTCCGGGCCCGGCGGTTCAGAAGCCCGGCACCTCCGGGCCCGGCGGTTCAGAAGCCCGGCACCTCCGGGCCCGGCGGTTCAGAAGCCCGGCACCTGTTTCATTACAAATTAAGCCCCGTCAGCACCCCCTCCCTGCTGATTGCAAAATGTACAAGAAAGGAACTCTGCAGGAAAGCCCAATCTCTTGCTCAACGCTGGGCTGGTGATGGGGTGCCCATCCCACGTCCGCCCTGAAGGGGATCAGGGGGCCCAGAAGAGGCCGATTAACCTTCTCAGTTGCCCCTAAAGTGAGGCTCACGGGGGGTTAGAAATGTGGAAGTGCTGACACAGCCCAGCTGGGGGAGAAGCTGGGAAAGGGTTATAAACAGAGGACGTTTGCAGCAGCCTGGGGAGAGGTTGAGAGAAGAGACAAGAAAACCCCCGGGGAGCCGTGGGGAAAGGAAGCATGAGAAGACGCCCAGAGAAACACCAGCCAGGAAGGGGGCTGCCCAGACACACAGGAGCCGGCCAGAGGGTTGAGTCGGGAATAGGGGGCGCTATGACGCACGGGACGAGCGCGCACCGCGGCGGCGGAGTGGCCGCCAGCAGGGGGCGCCGTGCGCGAAGGAAGCCGCCACGCCGTGCCTGGCCAGGAGGAGGCGAGACAGACAATACACTTCGCACGAGCGAGCAGGCGGAGAACATTACCGCCCCCGGCCTGAGAGAAACCTGTCCCAGGCCTGGGCACCTCCTGCCTCAACTTTCTGGCTTTAAGAACCGAATTTGCAGCGCCGATACAAACACAACTCCGTCGATATCCTCCATACACCCAGTTCGCAAGGATTGTGACGGCCAGCAGGCTACCAGCTCTCGGCAGAGACCTCACATGCCCCCCGCTTTGGGGAGCTAATATTCAGACATCCGACCTAGGGGATCCCTGGAAAATCCTATGCCCCCCATGCCCTTTGCCAGTTGGCGGCCGGCGGTCACACGGGTGATCAGCCATTAGACCAAACCCTGATGGGCTGATGCCCCATCCTTTCATGGCTTCCTAGCCAGCCTGGGCACCTATCTGGAAAATGTGTTAGCCCAACGCAAGTTACAGGGTTCAATAGAGGGGGACGTGGGAGAAATGTTCGGGCCCATGAACTATGACCAGCCCCTTCTGGCCTTAACTAGCAAGGATTCAGCTTTCTCCCCGTGCTTTGGTCCTCCGACCAGAGTCCTGGCAGCCCTAGCAAATTCATCACACCGATGCTTCCCTCCCGGGCTGGGGTGTCCCGTTGCTCCAGCCAGTCCCCAGAGGGCAGTATTGAGAAGCGATGGCGTATTGGCTCCATGAACAGGCTTCTGAGTGCAATTTCCGAGTCACCTTGTCCAAAGCGGTGGCCTCTTGGTCTCAAAAGAGCACAAAGCACCGGTCGTCGAGCGAAAGGGGGAAGAGAGCATGCAGACGCCCATGCTTGGGTTATAAACTCTTCGGGCCAGGGGCTGTCCTTCCGTTCTGCGTTTGCACCAGCCTGGGAAGATGGTTAACGCCGCTTCCCGGGATCTGTTTGATGACACTGCATTTAACAGGGATAGGAGTATGATCCCAGAGACCCCGGCGGTAAATCCGGAGTGACACCCCCTCCCAATTTCAGTGTACAGCCGCTAAAGATCGGGCCCCACCCACCTTTATTAGGGCACTTATCTCTTGCCCAGAAAGCAAGGGCCGCACGAATAGCCGTGCTCCGAAATCAGCGCCGTGGGCCCACCTCTGAGATCAGCCGCCCAAATCCTCCCCAGAACCTGAAGGAGGCGTGAAGCAGCGATGGGGAAATCGGCTGGGATCTTGCACAGCCAGGGTGGGAATAAATCCTGTGGGCAGCGAAAGGAAGGGAACAACAGAACACAGGCGCCATTGATTGGGGGAATATGCGTCATCTGAGGAAGGCACCGGCTTTGTGGCTTCCTCTTGATATACAGGCCAGGGAGATTTCTGGGCAGAGGAGTGTTTGAGAGCTGATTTGCATACCTGTAAGGGACTACATGATACACAGAGCATTCTAGACACTAGCCCCCACTCCCCTCCCAGCCCTAAAGATAGAACCCAGGAGTCCTGGCTCCCAGCCCCCACTGCTCTAACCCACCAGCCCCCACTCCCCTCCCAGAGCTGGGGAGAGAACCCAGGAGTCCTGGCTCCCAGCCCCACTGTAACCCACCAGACCCTTCTAGCCAGGGACCTGTGATGGGGCAGGGGTGTGTGTGTGCCCCCTAGTGGCCAGAGCACTATTTTCTTGTCCCCCTAGTGCCTCAAGTCTGTGGGGCTGGCAGTAGGGGAACCCACGCCCTCCCACCCCCCCGGGGCTGGCGGTTCAGGTGCATCGCTTGGGCAAGGGTATCAGCTAGCCTGCTCTGTGGGTCACCTCCTACTGCCCAGCACCCCCTTTGCTTCTCCAGAGGCCCAGCGGGGGTCCAGCCATTGGTTTCTTCAACTGAAAGGGGGCCACGGGTTCTTGCCCCTCACTTACAGGCTCTCCGCGGCCTGCTCCGGGTGGCACGGGGCTCCGGCTGTGCTCCTGAAGGACCTACCAGTGCAGGTCGGCTGCCTTTCACTGGCCACCCCAACCGAGCTGCGCTGCACCTCCAGGGAGAGCATGCCAGGCAGGTGCGGCTGGGCGAGACCTCCGGGCCCAGAGCTGCTCCTTAACCCTCTGTTTCCCAGTGTGGGGTTTGTACAGCCCATCCCAGGTCCAGAAGACATGGTCCTTCCAGCCAGGGCCCCGGGAGGCATGGTCCTTCCAGCCAGGGCCCCGGGAGGCATGGCCCTTCCAGCCAGGGCCCCGGGAGGCATGGCCCTTCCAGCCAGGGAGGAGGTGATGTCTTCTGTACAAGCTCATTCGCACTGGGATAATATGCAAGGTGCTTTGCTGTACGGGTCCTTGGAAAACAAGAATTCCATTTTGGAAAAAAAAAATAAGTTACTTTCAAGCTGCGTCATAACGAAACTCAGACCTAGCTTCCAGTTCTCACGGTGCCTAATATAGCGAAGGGACACGGAGCAGGGTCTTCTGCTCCCCGCCTCTAAATGAGTGCTCTGCTCACACCGCTCTTGGTGTTTCCGGGTCCTTGCTCTAGGACAGTGGTTTCAATCTTCTTTCATTTGCAGACCCTTAAACAATGTTGAATGGAGGTGCGGGCCCCTTTGCAAGTCTTAGACATCGTCTGCGGACCCTCAGGGGTCTGCGGACCACCGGTTGAAAACCACTGCTCTAGAAAGTCCATCCTGGACCTGAGAAACTTTGCTGACAAAAATTCCATCCAATTCAGGATGTTGATCTGAAAAGTTTTGCCAAATCGGCCTTTTCCAACCAAAAAAAGTTGCAGTGACGCTTTCCCGACCAGCTCTGTCTTCCACACACGCTCAGGGCAGCTGATACCACTCGCAAGGGACACGGTCTTGCAGGAATGACTCGAGCCTTTCCCAAATGACCATGCAGATATTTTAGGAGCTTAGGAATTGCCAGGTTGGGTCAGACCATGGGCGATCTCCATCAGTCTCCAGCAGTGGCCAACACGAGATGTTTCCAATCCAGATGTTCCTCTAGAGGAAAGCGGAGACCCTCTCAGCAAACAGATGTGGGAGAATCTGCCCTCTCAAGCTGACCATCTCAGCTTGCTCTCCAGGCGGGCACTAGCCCTGAAACAGGTGTTTCATGATCCCTTCCCAAATTGTCTCATCGCTCTAGACATTCTTGGTCTCAATGGAAATGGCCAATCCCTTTGGTAAGCCTAAGAGCTGCTGGACAATGGTCCATCTAGAGCAGAAGTAAGGGTGGCAATACCATACCAGGCCTTCTGTGCTGCTGCTGGCAATGGCTCTACCTTTAGAGCTGGGATCCCAGCCAGCAGCCGCCGCTCTCCAGCTGCCCAGATCTGAGGGCAGAAGTAAGGATAGAAGTACTGCCACCCCCCTACAATAACCTTGTGACCCCCCAACTCCTTTTTGGGTCAGGACCCCTACAACTACAACACCCTGAAATTTCAGATTTAAATAGCTGAAATCATGACCTTTATGATTTTTTTAATCCTATGACCGTGAAATTGAGCAAAATGGACTGTGAACTTGGTAGGGCCCTAGCAATGTGTGAAAACATACTTCTCTGATGGGTTCGGTCACAGAGAGCCCCTGGGGACTGTCACCTGACGTGCTGAATTTACCTCTGAGTCCGTTTTCCCTGCAAGCTTGGGACTGCAGAACCCTGCCTGGTTGAGCCAGACACGCTAGCCTGCTGCAACACAGACCCAGGTCTGGTCCACGCCTCCAAAGCTGCAGACTTTAACCAAAATCTCCAGCACCCAGACACCCAGCTCCCAATGGGATCCAAACCCAAAATAAATGCATTTTACTCTGTATAAAGCTTAGACAGGGTAAACTCATAAATTGTCCACCCTCTATAACACTGATAGAGAGATATGCACAGCTGTTTGGTCCCCCAGGTATTAATCACTTACTCTGGGTTCATTAATAAACAAAAGTGATTTTATTAAGTATAAAATGTAGGTATTAAGTGGTTTCAAGTAATAACAGACAGAACAAAGTAAGTTACCAAGCAAAATAAAGTAAAAACACCCAAGTCTAAGCCTAATACATTAAGAAACTGTTACAGGTACTATCCCGCTGACTAATCACACGATGACTGGAAAATGATCTCCTTTTATCATGTTCATATTTCCCAACAGTTCAATATAATTGAACGTCCCCATTTCCTAAGTTATGAGACTCAATGGATTTTTTTGACTAGCTGGTAATTCCAGAAAAACCGGGGGGGGGGGGGGGGGGGGGAATTTTAAGGTGGTACCAAAAATGAATTCTTTTGAAACTTTCAACAAATCAGGGCAAGGGGGGTGAGGAGAGGGAATTGTTTCAAGTTAAATGAAACAGTTTGTTTCAACAAAATCAAAATGTTTTTGTTTGCTTTTAGACCATTTTAAATGTTTTTATATAAAATAAAATAAAATTTTGAGAGAAAGGGCCTCCTATGGATTTGCGAGTTCTATCACTGGCTGTGCGAGTGGAGTGGGTTAGAGCAGGGGGGGCTGGAAGCCAGGACTCCTGGGTTCTATCCCTAGTCCTGGGTGGGGTCTAGTGGGTAAGAGCGAGGGGGCTGGGAGCAAGGACTCTTGGGTTCTATCCCCACCTCTGGGAGAAAAGTGGGTTAGAGCAGAGGAGCTGGGACTCTTGACTGGTATTCCCATATCTATGAAGTCTCTTCCCTGCCTCAGTTTCCCCCGCTTTCAAATAGCTGTAATTCAACCTCCTTTGTCAATCATGCCAACACGTGAGCACACAATGCTTCCACTCAACATGATGATCCCAGGCAGGCTACGCATGGCAAAGAGCGATCTGCCCACGCTCCCCTGTAACATTTCTAGGTTTCGCTGTCCACCCACTCCAATTACAGAGCAAAGAGCAATTTCCTGGCCAGCAGTTACCTCCCTTAATACTCATTGCTCTAGGCATCTTGGGCCAGAGACACCAGTCAAACTGGAGGTGGGCTCTATTATGTTTTACTGGTATCTCCTCCCGGAGTAGGAGTATCAGTCGGCCAGGTGTTGGGTGTGCCATCAAACAAACTACCGGCCTCTGACAACCAGAAGATCAAGCTCTCTTATCACATGTGAATGCACAGAGCTGCTCCTTAACCCTCTGTTCCCAGTGTGGGGTTTGCACAACCCATCACAGGTCCAGGAGACATGGACCTTCCAGCCAGGACCCCAGGAGACATGGACCTTCCAGCCAGGACCCCAGCAGACATGGACCTTCCAGCCACATAATATAAGAACAGCCATACTGGGTCAGACCAAAGGTCCATGTAGCCCAGTATCCTGTCTTCTGACAGTGGCCAAGGCCAGGTGCCCCAGAGGGATTGAACAGAACAAATCATCCAGTGATCCATCCCCTGTTGCCCATTCCCAGCTTCTGGCAAACAGAAGCTAGGGACACGATCTTGGCTCATAGCCATTGATGGACCTATCCTCCATGAACTTATCTAGTTCTTTTTTGAACCCTGTTATGGTCTTGGCCTTCACAACATCCTCTGGCAAGGAGTTCCACAGGTCAACTGTGTGTTGTCTGAAGAACTATTTCCTTTTAGTTGTTTTAAACCTGCTGCCTATTAATTTCATCAGGTGACCCCTAGTTCTTGTGTTATGAGGAGTAAATAGCACTTCCTTATTTACTTTCTCACACCAGTCATGATTTTATAGACCTCTATCATATCCCCCCGTAGTCGCCTCTTTTCCAAGCTGAAAAGTCCCAGTCTTATTAATCTCTCCTCATACGGCAGCCGTTCCAGACCCCTCATCATTTTGTTGCCCTTTCTGAACCTTTTCTAATTCCAATATATCTTTTTTGAGTTGGAGCGACCACATGTGCACACAGTACTCAAGATGTGGGCGTCCCATGGATTTATATAGAGGCAATATGATACTTTCCGTCTTATTATCTATCCCTTTTTTAATTATTCCCAACATGTATTCGCTTTTTTGACTGCCGCTGCACATTGAGGGGATGTTTTCAGAGAACTCTCCACAATGACTCCGAGATCTCTTTCTTGAGTGATAACAGCTCATTTAGACCCCATCATTTTATATGTATAGTTGGGATTATGCTTTCCAATGTGTATTACTTTGCATTGATCAATGTTGAATTTCATCTGCCATTTTGTTGCCCAGTCACCCAGTGTTGTGAGATCCCTTTGTAGCTCTTTGCAATCAGCTCTGGGTTTAACTATCTTGAGTAGTTTTGCATCATCTGCAAACTTTGCCACCTCACTGTTTACCCCCTTTTTCCAGATCATTTATGAATTTGTTGAATGGGACTGGACCCAGTACAGACCCCTGGGGGACACACTATTTACCTCTCTCCATTCTGAAAACTGACCCTTTATTCCTACCCTTTGTTTCCTATCTTTTAACCAGTTACCAATCCATGAGAGAACCTTCCCTCTTATCCCATGGCAGCTTATTTTGCTTAAGAACCTTTGGTGAGGGACCTTGTCAAAGTCTTTCTGAAAATCTAAGTACACTATATCCACTGGATCCCCCTTGTCCACATCCTTGTTGACCCCCTCAAAGAATTCTAGTAGATTGGTGAGGCATGATTTCCTTTTACAGAAACCATGTTGATTCTTCCCCCAACAAATTATGTTTATCTGTGTGTCTGACAATTTAGTTCTTTACTATAGTTTCAACCAGTTTGCCCGGTACTGAAGTCAGGCTTACTGGCCTGTAGCTGCCGGGGTCACCTCTGGAGCCCTTTCTAAAAATTGGCATCACATTGGCTATCCTCCAGTCATTTGGTACAGAAGCTGATTTAAATGATAGGTTACAGACTACAGTTAGCAATTCTGCAATTTCATATTTGAGTTCCTTCAGAACTCTTGGGTGAATACCATCTGGTCCTGGTGACTTATTGCTATTTAATTTATCAATTTGTTCCAAAACCTCCTCTAATGATACCTCAATCTGGGACAGTTCCTCAGATCTGTCACCTAAAAAGAACGGCTCAGGTTTGGGAATCTCCCAAGAGACCTGGTCCTTCCAGCCAGGGCCCCAGGAGACATGGTCCTTCTAGTCATAAGAACAACCAGACTGGGTCAGACCATAGTCCATCTTTCCCAGTATCCTTTCTCCAACAGTGGCCCGTACCAGAGCGCACAGAAAGGGACACTTATGGGGCAATCCACCCCATCGTCCACTCCCGGCTTCTGGCAGTCAGGGGTTTAAGGTCGCCCCGAGAATGGGGTTGGGTCCCTGACCATCTTGGCTAATCGCCATTGATGGACCTTCTGATTACTGATGGAGTTCAAAATGCACTTGGCACCAGCAACATCTTCCTTCTTAAGGACTTAAGACTTAAAGATGGCAATTTTGCAACAGAAAAACTTCACAAACAGACTTCCATGAGAAGCTGTTGAACTGGAATTGATATGCAAACTAGATACCATCAACTCAGGGTTGAGCAAAGCCTGGGAATGGCTTGGCCATTACGTTAAGGGAAATAGATTCAATTAAGTTAACTATCCTCACTCACACCTTTATGTCAACTGTCCGCAATGGGCCAGCTTGATTATCACTTCAAAAGTTTTTTTCCCCAGCTGATATAGTTCCTCTTAATTAATTAGCCTCTTAAAGTTGGTGTAGGTACTTCCACCTTTTCATGTTTCTCTGAATGTGTAAATATCTTCTTACTGTATGTTCCATTCCATGCATCTGATGACGTGGGTTCTAATCCACGAAAGCTTATGCTGAAATAAATTTGTTAGCCTCTAAGGTGCCACAAGTATTCCTGTTCTTTTTGCTGACACAGACTAACACGACTTTGAGTTCCATGAGTACTAGGGTCAACATAAGCCACATTAGAGAACAAAAAAAAAACCCAAGGTAAGAGAATCCGCATCTCAGATCCGCGCAGATCCGCCGATTCCCCTGAAGGCGAGACAAACATAAAGGCTGCTACCACTTGTCCCTTCCACCCACTTATTTCCAAGAGCGTAGTTGATTAAGTGTTGGCCTCTTTCCCCCATCGGCCATTCCTGCTATCTATTATGAGGGGTCCCAACTATTTTTGTAAGCATTTGTGCAGACAGCTGGGTCTCTATAAAGTGGGGTTAAGAAGGTCTGGCTGAATAAAGCTAATAGTCTATCACAAGATACCTGTTGCTAAATCTTCTGACCCAAGGTTACTTACTTATGCTAACTTATATTTAGGCCTAATGTGGCCTCATGCTGCTACTACTACTAGGACTCAAGCCGAATACTAGGCCTCAGGCCCGATCCAAAGCCTAGTGTTAAATGAACGTTACGTTTCATTGCGTGCGCCTACTTGCATGATAGCTTTAGTTTCATTTGCCCTAAATTAGCAACACCTGCCGCTCACGCCGACGGGAACCTCGAACAAACCCAACTGCAAGCGTCACTGAGGAACTGGGAGGCAGAGCTAGGAGAGGTTCGGGCCCTGTCGTGCTAACAAGAGCGTTGTCCGTAAGACACGGGAGGTGACGGTTTCGCTGAGGAGGCCTCAGCTGAACAATTGTGTCCAAGCCCGGGCGCCGAACTTTAGGAGAGATGTGGCCAAATTGGAGAGAGTCCAGAGGAGAGCCACAAAAATGAGAAAACACTGCAGGAACAGGCCTCACACCTGGGCCTACCAGGTGCAGTATAGCCAACGCCACCACCACCAGACCGCTACCCAGCAGCCTTAAAAAGCCACCTAATAAACCTTGTTGAGACACATACCACAGGAAGTCCCGTCTCCAGGCCAGACTGACACCTTCCCTCGTGGCCCCTGATTGGTCCAAGCCCCTTATTTAAGCTCAGGAGGAATTCCAGGAAGCAGCTGCGAGACAAGGTCAATTCTCTCGTCAACTGTAGTGGTGGATCTGTCTCTTGGCTTGGCCTGGGTCATCTGACTCCAAGCCTGAGTTGTGACACACGCGAACTAGGAGGAGAGGCTGAGAGAATGGGCACATTTAGTCTAGAGCGGAGGAAGCTCATAGCAGGTGCGGGAGATGTTCAGGGCTGTTAGAAAGAGGATGGGGATCAATTATTCTCCGCGTCCGTTGAGGGTGGGACAAGAAGGAATCCACTTTGTTTGCAGAAAGGAAGATTTAGGTTAGAGATGAGGAGGAAAATCTAAGGCTAGTCTGTCACTGAACCAAGGAAGTTGGGAAATCCCCGTCATTGGAGGTTTCTAAGAACCGGTGGGACAAACCTATCAGGGTGATCTAGGGTTACTTGGTCCGGCCTCAGAGCAGGGGGCTGGACCAGATGACCTGCCGAGGTCCCTTCCAGCCCTGCGACTCTGTAAGCGGGGTTGGTTTCTCCTTCCGTGGGCGCTGGGCATAGCCTTCGGCTTCAAGCAGGGCTGAGTTTGTCTTTGGATGAAGGCCCGACTGGCTGGCACCTTCCAGCGTTGACAGCTCCGTGGTGCGTGCTCCACGGAGCAAAACAAACTGATAAACATCTTTCCCTGTGGCACGCCCTGGCTTGGCCCAGTAATGCACAGCCTCCTCTCCTGACCCCGTCGAGGGATGGCGGATAATGTGTGTTAATCACAGCCACTGCCCACCTGCCGGCTCCCAATACTTCGCAGAGGTTAATGGCTTTAGCCTCGCACCACCCCAAGGGAGGTAGAAAGAGCTCATTAGCAGGATGGAAAATGAGATATTAATTTGCCTGAGGTCACAACAGGCACAGCTCGGGGTGGAACCCAGGAGTCCTGATTCCCAGCCCCCTGCTCTAACAACTGGACTGCACTCCACCTCCCTGAGCCAAGGAGAGAACCCAGGAGTCCTGACTCCTAGCCCACCCCCTTCTAACCGCTACGTTACCAGCTTTGCCCATTACTTTGCGATACGCTCATTTCTTAGGGTTACTCTTCTGGGGCGGGGGGTCTGTAATTCTATCAGTGTCCTGCTTGTGTCATGTGTGTTCTCACACAGAGCTCTACTTCTCCCTTCTGCCAGTTCCCTCCTCATGGAGCGACCCGACAGGACCTCGGTTCCCCAGGGCTGGGTTCACACACACACACACACACACACACACACACACACACAGAGAGGACCGGGTTAATCAGCACTCGTATAATGACCCCTTATACGTCCCTGGATTCAGCAGGCCGGGCCGATCTGTCAATCTCCAAATCTCCAATCTGTCACCCTCATATGCCCTGGGTTCGGCACATCCCTCTCCCTGCTTTCACGTTACAATTCTTCTGGTCGTAACCCACTCGATGAGCAAACCCCACAGGATTTTGGGGCGCTGCAGGGATCTCTAGCTTAGGGATGAGGAGCATTGCCGCAGAGCAAATGAGGAAACCAAAAAACACCCATGGGGTGGCGGGGGAGAGAGAGAGAGAGAGAAGCAACCAGCTTAATATGAAAGTTATTTTTTGCCAGGTAATCACCATAGGGGAGCCAAACAAACAAAACAGTTATAATATTACATCTAACTTGATTATAAAAGTCAGGTTTAGAAAACTATCACTGATCCCACAAGTCAGGGTCAGAAGGCTGCACCTAGAGAGACCTGGGTTCTCACCACTCCATGAAGCTTGAACCAGTCGGGGTTCCCAGGTGGTGGTGGTAGCGGAGGGTCCGGAGCGCTGGAGACAGGCAGCGCCCCCAGCACGATCAATCAGGAGAAGATGAAGTCCTAGTGGAACGGATGCAGATTTTGGATCCACGCATCAGAGCACTTCCTTGAGCGTGGGTAGGGGGTTTTGTAGAGAAACAGCAATGGTTCAAAGGAGAACACTTTCTCATGACTGGCAGCCCCCCTTTGTTCTGTTCCACCCTCCTTTATATCGTTGGCACAAGGCGGGAATCCTTTGTCTCTCTCTGGGTTCCCATCCCCTCCTACTAAGTGGAAAAAGTGCCAGGTTAAGATGGATTCCAGGGTCAGGTGACATGGCCACATGTCCTGTGAGACCCCCAGCCTCCATTCTTCCAGGGCTGGCCCACATGTACCCAGGAAGGTTTGCAAGTAAACAGAGCCATTTACAAGCGATTGATTCTGAAGCACCCTTAATAGCGTCTACTTAACATGTTGACATAAGGAAGTTTTTATCTTGTTCTCCTAACTCCAGACCTATAAATAAGACATGCAAACAAATAGGATGCACTCACTCAGTAGATCATAAGCTTTGTAATGATACCTTACAAGAGACCTTTTGCATAAAGCATATTCCAGTTACATTATATTCACCCTCGTAAGCCTATTTCCATAAACATATGGGGCGCAACCTCACGCCCTCCTCCTGAACTTACTGCCGGAGTCTTGGGCACTGTCCATGGCGGAGGCAGTACATGTAAAATCCCAGGTTGTCTCTGGTCACGCCCACTCCCAGTCTTTTTAAACCCTGTGATGTCATTCATAGGTGTTCTAGCAAAGTTCCAGGTTTCTGGTCCCTGAAAGCAGGTTGGGGTGTAGTATTGCTAACAGAATGCAGACAGCAATACCTGCTAATGTGTAGGTGTCTTGGCATTTAGCCGCCAATGCCATGAGGCGGTGTGCCTCAGTTTCCCCTTCCACGCAGCAGCATAGGCCTGTGGTGCTTTTACTGCTGCGCCAAGCTCTAAGCCAGTGATCCCCAACACGGGGCCCGTGGGCACCATGGCGCCCGCTGAGGCATTTATGGGTGCCCACCGTGAGGGCCAGTGCCAAGGAAGGAAGAGGAGAGGCGCATCCACCAGAGAAGCATCGCCACCGAAATGCAGCCACGCAGCACTTCCAGCGGATAAGCTCCCACCGAAATGCCGCCACGCAGTGCTTCTGGCGGAGAACAGTTGCCACCGAAGTTCTGCCGAGAAGCGTCGCTGCCCACCACACTGATGAAGGGATGAATGTGCTCTTGGCCACAGAAAGGTTGGGGACCACTGCTCTAAGCCAGTTTACAGATATTAGCTGAGAAGCATCAGGTTTGCATACTGTCTTGCTACAGTTCCTTTCACAGACTAGACTCCTTCCTAGTCTGGGCCCAATCCTTTCCCCTGGTACAGTCCTGGTTAGTTTCAGCAGACATTTCAGGTGGAAAGCCTTGTAATCACCTTTCCCCACACCCCACTGTGTGATTAACTAGGAGGTAGGGGTGACCTAGGAGGGAAGCCCTTAAAAGCCAGAGGCTAAGGGACCAAGGGGAGCTAGCGAACAGGGGAGTTTGTAGGAGGGAGTCATAATATAATCGTTATGGTTAGGAAGCGCCGTATCGCCAGTGACAACACTGCTCCTGTCTCGTCCATCTACACCTGAGACAAATAACTAGAATACACAACTTACGTACCACTTTACGCGTTGCATGACATTCGTTTGTTACCTCCCCTTGTTCCTGATCTCTTGAACGAACCTGTCCAACCATCTTGTCTTGTACTAGATTGGGGTGTCAATGTACTAGCCTCAAAACAGATTTTTACGTGAATATCTAATACCCAGTACACTAGCAACAACTTTGCCAAGTTCACATACTCGAGTGAAGTTGTGAGCATCTGCTTTCATACGTGGCCTGACTTTGGTTCACAGCCTCTGGTTCCGGCCTCAGGTCTCGCACCAGGCCCCCTGCCCCAGGCTTTCTCTCTACTACCATATGGGTGCAATTCACTGTTGTAATTTGGATTTGAAATGAAGGCTTCCAGCTTTTATATCTGTAACCCCCTAGTCCCACTCATTACAGAATTTCACAAAGCCACTGGAGGAAAGAACCTGTTATTAGTGACTTGTGCAATTTGCACCCTAGATCAATCTAAAGGCTGCAATGTTTTATGTCCTGCGTGACCCGAGGTGCCTAGGGTAACCCACACTGCAAATGCCAAGGTCATGGGAGGCTGCGAAAAGGAGAGCAGATTCTCCCCCAAACTGGTGGTTAACATTGAAGTTAGACTCACCAACCAGTCACCAACTGTGCTCCTGATCCCCCGCACTGGTTATCAGGGACCTAGAAAAAAGAAATCACACAGCCCCCTTTATTGTATTCCTGTCTCTGGCTCCCAACCAGCACCTCAGTCCAGTACAGTGAGAAGTTACTTAAAATCCTATTCACTTTACAAAATGTTCTTCTGACCCGCAAACGGCCAGCTACATTACCAGATCAGTACTAGTTTGGATCTTACCCAAAATACCACGCGGCCAGCCAATCTTTTAGTGTCTAAAACTAAAGGTTTTATTATAAACAAAAAGAAAAGAACAAGGAGAGAGAGATTAAATAGTCAAAGCAATCAGATGCATATATCAGGTTCTTAGCAGGCTTGAAAGTCCCTCTGGAACACATCCACGGCTTGGATGGGTCTGTCAGTCCTTGGTTCAAAGGATACTCCAGAAGTGAGAAGCAGGATTGAAGACAAAACGGAGAAGATGCAGCTGCCTTTTATATCTTTTGCCATGTGACCTGATCATTCTCTGTCCCAAACACAAGCTCACAGCACACGGAAAAGCACTTGGAGTCTCCCGTCCACAGGCATCTCCTTACATTTCCCCCTGACTCAGAGGCGTAGCCCCTGACTTCTCTCAGTGGGTTCATTGTACAGCTGATTGGTTTGTGCCTGATGGGCCGTCACGCAGGCTAGACAGTGCAGATGCCAATCGGTCTGGGGGTGTCACTCAGCCACACAGCGCAGGTGTGATATACAAATATACCGCACATCCTTATAACTCATAATGCATATGTGATACATACATACAAACATGATTATCATATTTAGCCAATCATAACTAAGGCTACGTTTTAGTCACGGGTATTTTTTAGTAAAAGTCGCAGACAGGTGACAGGCAGTAAACAAAAATTCACAGCCCATTACCTGTCCATAACTTTTACTACATACCCCTGACTAAGGGTGGAGGAAGGGAAGGGATAGCTCAGTGGTTTGAGCATTGGCCTGCTAAACCCAGGGTTGTGAATTCAATCCTTGAGGGGGCCATTTAGGGATCTGGGGCAAAAATTGGGGATTGGTCCTGCTTTGAGCAGGGGGTTGGACTAGATGACCTCCCAAGGTCCCTTCAAACCCTGAGGTTCTATGATTCCCTGCTACCCTCTAGCCCTTGCCTCGAGGTTTCCTCCTGGGAAGCTGCCCTCCCTCACCTGGCCCTGAGCCCTGGAGGTTAGTCATGTAGGCAACCAAACGCCGACAAGCAAGAAGATACCCAGGCCACCACCCTCCAGCACTCGGCACTGACCCGGGGTGTGCCGGCTCGCTCAAAGTCCACGTGTATCTCGCTTCATAGTGCATAGCCAGCTGATCCTGCCGTCAGTCAGCGCACCGAGGCCTCGCGCCGTGAACGTGGCTGGAGTGCATGCAGGCGAATGCTGGAATTCAAATCTATGGGATGATGCCACCTTCTCCTCATCCTCCTTCTTCTCTCCCCGTCGTCGATCCACGGATTGTAAGCCCAGAAGGGACCGTTACATCCCGGAGTGGGACCTTCTGTAAAACGCAAACCGTTACATTTCATCCGGAGACCCCTTTGTGGAGCCCCGTTGGCCGGAAGCGTCTTCCAGAAGGGCAGCTGGTCTTGACGCCGTCGAAAGCGGGAGAATACATCGCGTCCCGCGGGAGTGCGTTTGCTTTTCCACCACCCGTACTGACCCGTTCCCGGGGAACGAAGCAGAGCCCGGCAAGCTTAACTGTGTATTATTGGCATTTTGGGGCATTAGATGGATGGATGCATGGATGAATGGAGGGGTGTGTATGGAGATGGATGGTAGATGGACAGGAGTACGGGGTTAGATAGATGGACAGATGGTGGGTGTGACGGGTTCCCCCCGGGGGTACCACCTGGAACTGGGGTATCACTGAGCCCTGTGACCCACCAACCTGGGCTCCCTCTCACACGGTGCTGCCGTGACAAGTTGCAAAGCCCTCCAGACACACCCAGATGCACACGCAGGTTCTCTGACCACCAGCCTCGGACCCCGGAGCAGGACCGTCCTGCCCTGGTCAAATCTGGCCCCTATATGGCTTTAACACCCAGTCCGCTTCTCCCTCAATGTGAAGAGGACCATTCACACGTGTGGTAAGCAAGCAGAGATTTTCCCCAGACACCTTAGTCAAACGCAGACTGGTTTGGATTAAAACATAAAATAAGTCTATTAACGACAAAAGGATGGACTTTAAGTGATCCTAAGTGATAGCAAACAGATCAAACCAGATTACCTAGTAAATAAACAAAACCACAAACTGAGTTTACCCTGCTAGATAGGTAGGAGATGAATTAGCAAATCATAGAATCATAGAATCTCAGGGTTGGAAGGGACCTCAGGAGGTCATCTAGTCCAACCCCCTGCTCAAAGCAGGACCAATCCCCAACTAAGTCATCCCAGCCAGGGCTTTGTCAAGCCTGACCTTAAAAACCTCTAAGGAAGGAGATTCAACCACCTCCCTAGGTAACCCATTCCAGTGCTTCACCACCCTACTAGTGAAAAAGATTTTCCTAAGAGACCATTACTCCTTGTTCTCACCCTGAGTGATAAACAGGCTGGCAGATTCTTGGCTTTGCAGCTTTGGGTTTCCCAGGTTTTCACACACAGGCTAGAAATCCCTTTAGCCTCGGAACATCACTTCCCCATGTTCAGTCTTTATTCCTCGGATGTTTCCTGGTGTGTTGTTGTAGGGAGAGTGAGGTCCCCCCATGATGTAATTTACCCCCTTTTGTATCTTCTTCCCACTTGCTGGAAAGCTATTTTGCAGTTCCCAGGGTGTATGCTATCTCTGAGAGTTTTCTATTGCACACAGTTCCTGGGGTAATCCTTGTCCTTTCCTCAGTAAGCCATTCCCCTGGTTTGGCTTTTTGACTGTTGTACCTGAAAGGCGGCTTGTGGGTGTTCTCAGCCTCACAACGTGTTTGTGTAACACCTACCCAACCAAACTTCATAACTTCACCGACGACGATAGCACATACACTCCAACGAGATATGACGGTCTAGCAGATCCAGACTTTTAGAATGACGCCTCACAAGCACTGTTCCCTCTAAGCTGTGTGCGTGTGCGCGCACACACAGATCCTAAACCCCGTGCACAGGGCAAAACGCTGCATGCGCAAAAATTTGCACAGAAGCACAACAATTTGCATAGAAGAAATTTTTTTGCGCACACGGCCTGTCAAAAATTAGAGGTAACATTGCTCACGAGACAGACTTTGTACAAAACATATCCTCATTACAGGACAGTGGTGAATATTGGGGGGCCACAGGGTCACAGTGGGGATAAGGCTGAATGGACAGATGTGTAGAGGGATAGATGGGGATGGATAGATGGAGAGGGGAGTGGGCTTTGGAGAGTTAGAGCAGTGGGGGAGCTAGGAGTCAGAACTCCTGGGAGGGGAGTGGGGTCTAGTGGGTTAGAGCAGGGGGCGCTGGGAGACAGGACTCCTGGGTTCTATCCATGGCTCTATGAGAAGAGTGGGGGGGTCTAGAGGATTAGAGGGAGGAGGGTTGGGAGCCAGGACTCCTGGGTTCTATTCCGGCTTTGGGAGGGGAGCCGGGTTAGGAGTCAGGACTTACGCTGGAAGCTTGCCTCAAAAGAAGGGCCCCTGGATGGGGAGTTTATCCCTCTAATTGGGTGCCTCGCCCCGATAATTACAGCCTTTCCAGCATGCGTCTTTCCAGGAAGCTGTTGGGCAAACAAAGCCAGCCAGGCAGAGTTCCAGCACCTGTGATCCCCCAGCGAGGCCTCCCACAACCCGAGCCACCCACCTAGCATCCCCTGGCCCTTTTGCTACCCAGCTGACCCCAACTGCCATGAATGGGGTGTTGGCCTAGGGGATGGTGGGGTTCGTTGAAGTCCCTGGCAGGAAATGGTAAGGTTTGCAGCATCTCTGAAAGGTGGGGTCAGGGAGAATTAGCTGGGTTTGTCTCCTCTGGGTCTCACGCAACCCAGCCAGGAAGTGGGAATAGATCCCAAGAGTCCTGGCTCCCAGTCCCCCCAGCTCTGACCCACTAGATCCCACTCTCGTTCCGGAGCCAGGGATAGAACCCAGGAGTCCTGGCTCCCAGCCCCCCCAGCTCTGACCCACTAGATCCCACTCTCGTTCCAGAGCCAGGGATAGAACCCAGGAGTCCTGGCTCCCAGCCCCCCCAGCTCTGACCCACTAGATCCCACTCTCCTCCCGGAGCCAGGGATAGAACCCAGGAGTCCTGGCTCCCAGTCCCCCCAGCTCTGACCCACTAGATCCCACTCTCCTCCCAGAGCCAGGGATAGAACCCAGGAGTCCTGGCTCCCAGCCCTCCCTGCTCTAACCCACTAGACCCCACTCCCTTCCCGGAGGTGGGGAATTGTTTTAAAAATCTCTCTTCTGTTGTTTGCTGGTTAGCTGCTTAGATGTCTTAGTGATGTACATTGAGATATTTCTCAGGAGTGATTGGAAGAGCTGTTTTGACCAAGTGATACTTGTGCGTTTAGTTAAATACCTGTCAATAAAAGCAACTGGTCATTTTAAACAGTCTGGGGAAAAATCAGTTCCCCTCTAACTTAACTGGGTTTCACATCCTTTGTTACTGCAAGATTGCAACCAGTGATTTCCCCTACACCCACCCTGAATTTCCCCAACACCCCCCCCAGTTTTGTGAACTAGTTACATGCCAATTTAGTGATAACCCCCCCCCCCCGTAAATTCGAACACCCACCCCCCACAATTTCAATTCCTGGGGAGGCACTGATTGCAACCCTTCCAAATAATAATCCTGGAATATTGTTACTGCAGAGTACCAGAGTATTATACTGCATGAAAAAATATTATACTATCCTACAGTGATAACAATTAATAATACAGTTAGAGCATTAGTACTGCGAGAAAGTACTCTGATATTTTTGCGGTAATAATACAATTAGATGTAGTACTGCATGAAAGTACTCTGATTATTGCCCAGAAGTAATATCATTAGACTATTAGTACTGCACAAAGGTACTCTGGTGTTTTCCAAAAATAATACAGACAGGCTATTAGCGGTGCGCATAAGCATCCTGGTATTCTCCAATAATATTAATACTGTTGGTACTGCATAAAAATACTCTCCCTGGAAAATAACTGTAAAATACTAAAGGACCTTTGTAGCCCTGTGAAGAATATTAAAGTAAGAGTGAGTTTACTGATGTATTGCTGTAAAGTAGCAGAGCACAGTTTTACAGTACTAATGCTTTGCCTGGAGTATTACGGTAGTATAACAGTACTTACAATAATGCAACTGGAATATTACTTAAAAATACCAGTGGATTTTCTATAACCCTATTAAGAGAAATCCAGCACTAGTGGACTTACTGGTGTTCGGTTATAAAATACCGGAGTCTTTTGTCTCTAAAGTATGGCAGCATTTGTGATTCTCCTTTGATGAGTACTACACTAAGAGTGAGTTTGCTGGAAGTATCAATAATTTTATTGGATCATTATGGTAGAATACTAAGGTATATTTTATAGCCCTATTAAGAGGCCTAAGGTGTTTAGCTGAGCATTGTCATAGAATACCAGAGCGATAGCATGTAGGGTATTAGTATGCAGTCTAGTAACGCAACTAGACTATTTCTTATAGAATACCAAAGTATTTTATGCCCTATTAAGTGCACCATGGCGATAGTGAACTTACTGGAGTATTAATGTGGAATACCAGAGTATTATTGATCAGTATTATAACAATGTAATTGGAATACTGCTCTACAGCAGCAGATTGTCTTTTGAGATCCTATAAAGAATACTACAATATCAGTGAGCTTTTGTATGGTACCAGTAATCGAACTGGAGTATTGCAAGAGTACTTTTGCATGGTACTACAATAACTTAACTATTACTCAGGAATACTGAAGTATATTCTGTAGTCCTATTAAGATTGCTACCATACCAGTCATCTTACTGGAGGATTACTTTAAAATATCAAATACTGTACCTTTTCTGGTCCTGATTATCATACTGGACTGAAGCATATCAGAGTACATTTTAAGGATCTAAGTGTATCGCAGTACCAGTGACCTTGCTGGAGGATTACTGTAAAATATTAGCCTTTTGCTGATCCATTGAGTATTATCGTGCCAGTGAACTTGCTGAGGTATTACTGTAAAATACTAGAGTACACTTTGTGGCCTTATGAGAAGTAACACAGTCCTGGTGATATTACTGGAATATTATTGTAGAATACCAGAATACTTTTTGCAGCTAGTATTATTCTCCCAGTGATATTGCTGGACTAGTACTATAATATACCAGAGTATCTTTCATGGCTGTGTTAAGAGTACCAAACTCCCGGTGATCTTATTACTTAAAATACCAATGTACTTTGTAGAGACCTATAAACAGTGACAATACTAATGATCATACTGGAGTATTCCCATAGAATACACCTCTATAGAATATTACTGTATCAGTGAGCTTGCTGGAGTATTACCACACAATACCAGAATACTTTTTGTAGTCCTTTTAAGACTACAATAATCTGGGTGATCTAACTACAGTATTACTGTAAAACACCAGAATACCAGCTGTAGTTCTCCTAAGAGTGCCACAGTCCTGGTTATCTTACTGGAGTATTACCGCAGAATAGCAAGGAATTCTTGGTATCTCCATTAAGAGCACTGATGTTATCAATGAGCTTGCTAGGCCATTACTCCAACATACCAGAGCACCAGGGTCATAATTAGAATACCACAGTATTAGTATTCTTATGGGAATAGTAACAAATCTGACATCAGGAATCATAGCATTCAAAAATCAGTAGGAGAACACTTCAATCTCTCTGGTCACTCAGTAACAGACCTAAAAGTGGCCATTCTTCAACAAAAAAACTTCAAAAACAGACTCCAACGAGAAACTGCAGAACTGGAATTAATTTGCAAACTGGATACCATTAAAGTAGGCTTGAATAAAGACTGGGAGTGGCTGGGTCATTACACAAACTGACATCTACTTCCCCATGCTAAGTTTCCCCCTGCTGCTGCTCACACCTTCTTGTCAGCTGTTTGAAATGGGCCATCCTGATGATCACTATACAAGTTTTTTTTCCCTCCTGCTGAAAATAGCTCACCTTAATTGATCAGTCTCTTAGAGTTGATATGGCAACCCCCATCTTTTCATTTCTCTGTATATATTGTGACAAAGTTCCTCCTCTACCTTGGTGGGTCCTGCGCTTATTGGCAGATTTGCTCGCCTCAGAGATCTTCCCCTCTGGTAGAACCCACAGTCAAACTCCTCCTGTGTCTGATCAGGAGCTGGGAGGTTTGGGGGGAACCCAGGCCCGCCCTCTACTCCGGGTTCCAGCCCAGGGCCCTGTGGATTGCAGCTGTCTATAGGGTTTCCTGAAACAGCTGCATGACAGCTACAACTCCCTGGGCTACTTCCCCACGGCCTCCTCCCAACACCTTCTTTATGCTCACTGCAGGACCTTCCTCCTGATGGTCTGCTGACGCTTGTACTCCTCAGTCCTTCAACTCTTCTCACTCTCAACTCCTTGTGTGCCTCTTGCTCCCAGCTCCTCACACGCCACACCACAAACTGAAGTGAGCTCCTTTTTAAACCCTGATTAGCCAGCCTGTCCTAATTGATTCTAGCAGCTTCTTGATTGGCAGCAGGTGTTCTAATCAGCCTGTCTGCCTTAATTGTTTCCAGAAAGTTCCTGAGTGTTCTGGAACCTTCCCTGTTACCTTACCCAGGGAAAAGGGATCTACTTAATCTGGGACTAATATATCTGCCTTCTAATACTCTCCTGTAGCCATCTGGCCTGACCCTGTCACATAATATATCTTCCTACTGTATGTTCCACTCCATGCATCTCATGAAGTGGGTTCTAGCCCACGAAAGTTTATGCCCACATAAATGTGTTAGTCTCTAAGGTGCCCCAAGTACTCCTCGTTCTTTTTAAGAAGTTCTTGGTCCCTCTGCTAGGAGCATTTATGTTATCAGTGAGCTTGCTAGGCTATTATTCCTATATACCAGAGCACCTTTGGTAGTCATAGTTAGAATACCACAGTATTAGTACTGTAAAATACCAGAGTACCTTTTGTAATCTTAATAATACCACGGTACTAATATTCTTCCTGCAGTATGACTGTAAAAATACCAGAGTACCTTTTGTAACCTTAATAGTACCACAGTACTAATATTCTTCCTGAAGTATTCCTGTGAAAATATCAGAATACCTTTTGTAATCTTAATAATACCACGGTACTAATATTCTTCCTGCAGTATTACTGTAGAAATACCAGAGTACCTTTTGCAGCGTATCACCATCCCAGTGAGCTTGCAGGCGCATTTCTGTGCTACACCAGAACACCTTTTTTAATCAAATAACATACTAATAAATAGTAATGAATCCTGTCACCGTACTCGTATTCTTACTGGAGTATTACTGTGAAGTGCCTCAGCACCTTTTTGCCGCTCCGTTTTTTAATACTGCCCCAGAGGGCCGCGTTATTATTGGCACGGCATTGCCTCTGACACCTCAGCCCACAAACTGGGGTCACCTGGGGTGCCAGCGGCAGCAAAGCAGGGAGTCCAGCGGAGGGGGGGGTGCCCGAGAAAGGGGGAGGAGCAGGAGAGGAGAATTGAGGGAACAGCTGGTGCACATCTGGCAAGCGGCAACAGGGGTGCCTGGGAAGAAGGCGGGACATGTGCCAACATCTGCTGAACTCGTTGGTCAACATTCTAGGCAGACTAACTGGCTGGATAAAAACCGCGTCGGGGCGCACACCCTTCCCTGGCTGGGTGCATCGCCCCGTGGCCTGGCTGCCGCGTGCTCTGGGAGCTTTGGAATCCCCTTTTGGGTTTAGTGATTGGTGCCGCTACCGAGCAATATGGAGGAGCAGCAAACCGAGGCCTCCTGGGCAAGGAGAATGGGGTCCCTGGTTCTGCTCGTTGCATTGATGGGTAAGAGAGTCCGTCTGCCGGAGTGATCTGCCTACAGAGGGGGAGGGGAGAGGCAGGACTCCTGGGTTCTATCCCCAGCTCTGGGAGGGGAAGGGAGTCTCATGGGCTAGAGCTGGGGGGCTGGGAGCCAGGATTTCTGGGCTCTGTCCCTGGCTCTGTGAGTCAAGGGTGGGATGTGTCCATTGTATGTCAAGTATTCCCTGCACTATGGCAAATCTGCAGCTCCCTGTTAATTGTTGTTGCTGGCGGAGTTGGTCTAACTCGTTTACTGCCTTGGCGGAGGGTCTAGAGAGACAGGGGCCTGGCGAGTCTGTTATCCTTGTTCTGACTCTGTGTCCGCATCAATCACCGGCTGCAAAATTGCCATCGATTTGCCGGATTTGGGTTGTTAAAATGTTTTGGTCAAAAAACTGCAAAATTCTGGGTCACGTCATCTGCGATGGAAAAATCCGTGCTGAAAAAAACCTTGCGATCCAAAAAAATGCCAAGATCTGGGTTAAAAAATGCCAAGTTCAGGGCAGAAAAAAAAGAGTTCTGGAGAGGAAAAACCCCAGAAAAATCTGTGTAAAAAAATACTTCAAAATGCAAAAATCTGGGTTGAAAGATATTTTCGGTGGGGCAAATATTTGCCCAGAAATACTAAAATTTGGATAACCACAATTGGGATTGAAAGGGGAACTGGTCAAAAAAATAGGTGTGGGGGAGAAGCAGTAACATGTCTAAAAAAAACCTACTAAAATCGGGGTCAAAAATTGCGGTTGAAAGGGGACCCGGCCCAAAAATGCAAAAATCAACATTTGGTGGGGAAAAGAAGCCAAGATTTGTCCAGAAATACTAAACTCCGGGTCAAATGTTTGAGTTGAAAATGTGGCTGGGTCCAAAAATGCCATAATCTGGGTGAAAAAAAATGTTTTGTGCAAAAATGCAACACGATTTTGGTGAAAATAATGCCCCAAAAAGTATATATATTTTTTTAGTTTGGCACAAAAATGGGTTAAATTGTAACTACTGTCCTCAATCTGTATCCGTATCAAACGGGCTCTAGTGTGGCTTATTTCATATACAATAGAAATCACATTTCGTTATTTCGCTGGCCTGTTTCACCTTTAGATTGCATTTCAAGTCCGCTCTTGTCGATGCAGCTCCTCCCTATTCAGAATCACCTGCAGATTTAAGTCAGAATCCGGTGAAATGCAAACACTGAGCCGCTGTTTCCCAGCTGCTCCACCCCAGAGGTGGCTGCATTGCCGCGCCGAGTGAGCCGTCCTTATGGACCTGGTCCCCAGCTGCGGCTGCCTGTCTCTCCATTTCTGCATTCCCCTCCCCCCGCATATTTTAAGCCTCTCTCCAAACCAAATGAAGCATCGGGCACAAACTTTTCAGCCCTGTCACACCGGGCGCTGCACAGATGCACAGGAACAGACAGTCCCTGCCACATGTAGAGGACAGTCTACACAGAATCATGCCCCCCATTTTATATGCCCCCCATTTTATACATGGGGAAACTGAGTCCCAGAGCAAAGCATGGACTTACCCACAGGGAATCTTTAGCAAACCTCGGGATAGAACCCAGGAGTCCTGGCTCCAAGCCCCCCAGCTCTAACCCATTAGACCCCACTCCCTTCCCAGAGCCAGGGATAGAACCCAGGAGTCCTGGCTCCCAGCCCCCCAGCTCTAACCCATTAGACCCCACTCCCTTCCCAGAGCCGGGGATAGAACCCAGGAGTCCTGGCTCCCAGCCCCCCTGCTCTAACCCACTAGTCCCCACTCCCCTCTCAGAGCTGGGGATAGAACCCAGGAGTCCTGGCTCCCAGCCCCCCAGCTCTAACCCATTAGACCCCACTCCCTTCCCAGAGCCGGGGATAGAACCCAGGAGTCCTGGCTCCCAGCCCCCCTGCTCTAACCCACTAGACCCCACTCCTCTCCCAGAGCCAGGGATAGAACCCAGGAGTCCTGGCTCCCAGCCCCCCTGCTCTAACCCACTAGACCCCACTACTCTCCCAGAGCCAGGGATAGAACCCAGGAGTCCTGGCTCCCAGCCCCCCTGCTCTAACCCACTAGACCCCACTCGTCTCCCAGAGCCAGGGATAGAACCCAGGAGTCCTGCCTCTCTCCTGTCCTGCTCCAGAATTATGTGAGGGGACAAAGTTATCCCGTCGGTCTCTCCTCCATGCCCCTCGGCCGATGCCTGGCCTGCCCACACACTCCAGGCGACCAGCTCTGCCCGCCGGCACCCCAGTGAGGCCGGGTGGGCACCGTCTCCCCAAGCGCTCGTCCCCCGGGTGCAAGCAACCAGCGGAACTCCACGCCCCAGGGGGAGTTCTGCAGCTGGTCTGTTTAATTGGCTAATGAGGTACCGCTGTAATTCCTAACGAGCCACTGCCCGGGCAAGCCTGGCAACAGGCGACGTCATTCAGGTGGGTCGTGGGGATGGAGTAGTTGGGTCTCAGGGTGCAGGCACCCGGCTTACACAATGCCGAGGGGTGGGAAGGAGGAGACATGATACCAGGGTAGATGGGCCTATGGGTCTGATCCGGGGTGACAGGGATGGGGGCGGGATACCAGGATAGAAGGGCCTATGGGTCTGATCCGGGGTGACAGGGTTGGGGGCAGGATACCAGGGTAGATGGGATCCTGAGTCTGATCTGGGGTGACAGGGCTGGGGGCAGGATACCAGGGTAGATGGGCCCCTGGGTCTGATCCGAGGTGACAGGGTTGGGGGCAGGATACCAGGGTAGATGGGATCCCGAGTCTGATCTGGGGTGACAGGGATGGGGGCAGGATACCAGGGTAGATGGGCCCCTGGGTCTGATCCAGGGTGACAGGGATGGGGATGGGATACCAGGGTAGATGGGCTTATGGGTCAGACCTGGGGTAACAGGGATGGGGCCAGGATACCAGGGTAGATGGGCCTATGGATCTGATCCGGGGTGACAGGGATGGGGGCAGGATACCAGGGTAGATGGGATCCCAAGTCTGATCCGGGGTGACAGGGATGGGAGCAGGATACCAGGGTAGATGGGCCTATGGGTTTCATCCGGGGTGACAGGGATGGGGGCGGGATACCAGGGTAGATGGGCCCCTGGGTCTGATCCGGGGTGACAGGGTTGGGGGCAGGATACCAGGGTAGATGGGATCCCGAGTCTGATCTGGGGTGACAGGGATGGGGGCAGGATACCAGGGTAGATGGGCCCCTGGGTCTGATTCAGGGTGACAGGGATGGGGCCGGGATACCAGGGTAGATGGGCCTATGGGTCTGATCCGGGGTGACAGGGATGGGGGCGGGATACCAGGGTAGATGGGCCTACGGGTCTGATCCGGGGTGGCAGGGTTGGGGGCAGGATACCAGGGTAGATGGGCCTATGGGTCTGATCCGGGGTGGCAGGGTTGGGGGCAGGATACCAGGGTAGATGGGCCTATGGGTCTGATCTGGGGTGACAGGGATGGGGGCGGGATACCAGGGTAGATGGGCCTACGGGTCTGATCCGGGGTGGCAGGGTTGGGGGCAGGATACCAGGGTAGATGGGCCTATGGGTCTGATCCGGGGTGACAGGGTTGGGGGCGGGATACCAGGGTAGGTGGGCCTATGGGTCTGATCCGGGGTGGCAGGGCTGGGGGCAGGATACCAGGGTAGATGGGCCCCTGGGTCTGATCCGGGGCAGCAGGAAGAATTAAGGATGCCGGGGTGCGGCTAGCCCAGAGACGCTGGGCCGGGCCTGTCGCCAGATCTGTTACGACACGACAGCAAAGCCGCATTCCATGGTGCTGGAGCTCCCTGCCTCGATCCCTTTCTTCCTTCTCCCTAATCCCGGGTAATTGCCACCACGTAATTAAACACGGGAACATGAAGCCAGCCGTGATGAGCCTGCTCGGATCCCGTCACGGCCTGGGAATGTGGATCTGCCTCTGGGAGCGGCGGGGAAGAGCCCTCGCTCTGAGACCCTCAATCCCAGAACCGTCACAGCGGCTTGAGTCTGAGGCAGGGAGCTGTACGGAGCTGCCTGAGTCTGCCGAGAGCCTGAACCGATTGCTCCGAGAAGCCCAAATCAGAGCTGGGTGGGAAATGGTTTCCTGCCCCGGAAATATTTTCCAACGTTTTTTCCCAGCTGAAATCGGGCTCAAACATCAAAACCCCGACGATATTAGGGAACTGAAAAAAATATCTTTCCCATATTGAGTCCATCGAAAAGTTTCTTTTTGATTTCCACCTTTTTCTGGACTTTTTTTGCTCATTTTCTTAAATCAAAATCTGTTTGAGGCAGGAATTTTTCTGTCCAAAAGTGTCAAAATCAAACTTTTTGGCCGGCTCAAAAGACTTTTTTTTTCCCCCCTCAACTTGTTATCAGCTGGGGAAATTTGGCCAGCCCACCCATGCTTCGCAAAGAGTTCCCGTTTCGACATAGGCATATGTTGATGGGAAAAAACCAAATGTTTCCAACTAACTTTATTCAAAAGTCAGATGGCAAATAAAAAGAACCCCACATTTTATTATTTTTAAAAATCTCTTGGTTTTTATGAGCTTATCCTTGCTTGGGGACCTGGCTCTTGATTTGGAACACTTAAGGCCGGCAATGTTTTATTGAATTGTCTATCTATGAAAGGTGGAAGTTGGGTGAGAATGAATATCTGGTGCTGAGATGCAGCCACCTCTAGGGTGGGGTAGTTGGGGAACAGCCACACACAACACGGCACAGGAATGGCTCGACTGGTGCTGAGATGCAGCCACTGCTGGGGTGGCGCAGTTGGAGAACAGCCACACACAACACAGCACAGAAATGGCTCGACTGGCGCTGAGATGCAGCCACTGCTGGGGTGGTGCAGTTGGACGACAGCCACACACAACACGGCACAGGAGTGGCTCGACTGGCGCTGAGATGCAGCCACTGCTGGGGTGGGGCAGCTGGAGAACAGCCACACACAACGCAGCACAGGAATGGCTCGACTGGTGCCGAGATGCAGCCACTGCTGGGGTGGGGCAGCTGGATGACAGCCACACACAACACGGCACAGGAATGGCTTGACTGGTGCTGAGATGCAGCCACTGCTGGGGTGGCGCAGTTGGAGAACAGCCACACACAACACGGCACAGAAATGGCTCGACTGGCGCCGAGATGCAGCCACCTCTGGGGTGGAGTTGGGTAGCATGGCTGTTCTCTCTGCCGCCCCCTGGGGGTGGGACCTAGTGGAATCACTATTGAGGCGGCTGCATGGCGGCAGACCCCGTGGCTCGCCCTCTGACCCTGTCTCTCTGCATTTCAGGGGCCCCGCAGAGCGAGGCGAACGGAGGTGAGTCTTGAGCCACGCTCGGCAATGCCCACGCCCGGTGCCAGCCCCCCAGCAGTGGGGTTGCCGGGTGTCCGGTTTTCGGCCCGGTCAAAAAGGGACCCTGGCGGCTCCGGTCAGCACTGCCGACCGGGCTGGTAAAAGTCCGGTCGGCGGCGCAGCGGGGCTAAGGCCGGCTAGTCCCTGCCTGTCCTGGCTCCGCGCTGCGGCCTGGGAGCGGCCAGCAGGCCCAGCTCCTAGGCTGCGGGGGGGCCACGGGGCACCGCGCGTTGCCCCTGCCCTGAGCACCAGCTCCGCACTCCCATTGGCCGGGACCCGCCGCCCGAGGTAAGTCCGTGCCTCCACCCCGCCCCCCAACTCCCTGCCCCAGCCCTGAGCCTGCCCCCCAACTCCCTGCCCCAGCCCTGAGCCACCCCCCCAAACCCAGAGCCCTCTCCTGCACCCCATACCCCTCATCCTTGGCCCCAGCCCAGAGCCTGCCCCCCAACCCCCTGCCCCAGCCCTGAGCCCCCCCCACTGCACCCCAAACCCCTCATCCCTGGCCCCAGCCCAGAGCCTGCCCCCCAACCCACTGCCCCAGCCCTGAGCCCCCCCGCAGCCTGGAGCCCCCTCCTGCACCCCACACTCCTAATCCCCAGCCCCACCCCAGAGCCCACACCCCCCCTCCCGCACCCCAAGCCCCTGCCCCCTCTGGGCACTCCAAATCCCTCGGCCCCAGCCCAGTGAAAGTGAGTGAGGGTCGGGGAGGGTGAGCCACCGAGGGAGGGGGAATGTAGTGAGCGGGGGCGGGGCCTCGGATTAGGGGCGAGGCTTTGGAGAGGGGGAGGGGCTTCGGGGGAAGGGGAGGGGCTTAGGGAAGGGGCGGGGCTAGGGCGTTGGGTTCTGTGCAATGAGGGTTAGCCACCCGACCCAACAGACCCCAGGGTGAGCCGATCTCGGCCAGAGGCAGGGTCCGACCGTCTGTCCCCTCTCTCTGCAGTCTGCGGGCGGCCGCAGATGAACCTGAACCGGATCGTGAAGGGGCAGGACACGGTGCCGGGAGAGTTCCCCTGGCAGGCCAGCATCCAGTGGAAAGGCGTCCACATGTGCGGGGGGTCCCTCATCAACGACGAATGGGTGGTTACGGCCGCCCATTGCTTCTACCAGTGAGTACAGGGGTTCCCCAGCCCCAGCTCTGCCGGTGCCCCTCACTCCCGACCTGCCACTGATGCGTTTCTCTGCCCCCAACCAGGGTCCGGAACCTGACCCAGTACCAGGTGGTGCTGGGGGCCCACCAGCTGTTGAATCCGGGCCCCAATTCATGCGCCTGCCCGGTCCGGCGCATCATCACCAACCCCCGCTACGCCGGGCAGACCACGAGTGGAGACATCGCCCTGGTGCAGCTGGCCCGGCGGATGAATTTCACCGACTACATCCTGCCCATCTGCCTCCCGGATGCCTCCGTCCGCTTCCCCCCAGGCAAAGTCTGCTGGGTGACCGGCTGGGGCCACCTGCGCTCCTGGGGTAGGTCGGGATGGGACACCCGGGGCAGGGATGGGTCCTTGGGGTAGGTCTAGGGGAATGCGGGGCCAGAAGGATGGGAGGGAGTGGGGGTCTGGCAGGGGTCAGGCGGTCTGGAGAACTAGCGATGGGTGAAAGAAAGAAAGAAAGAAAGAAAGAAAGAAAGAAAAAGGGAATGGATAAGAAAGAAAGAAAGAAAGAAAGAAAGAAAGAAAGAAAGTGAATGGATAAGAAAGAAAGAAAGAAAGAAAGAAAGAAAGAAAGAAAGAAAGAAAGAAAGAAAGAAAGAAAGAAAGGGCAGAGACAGTAAGAATGAGGTAAATGACAATAAAAGAGCAAGTCTGACCCCTAGTGTTAAAGGAGGGGACAAAGAGT
>JAVFKX010000191.1:0-66602 GCA_033296515.1 Macrochelys suwanniensis | reverse complement strand
TCCTTGACAGGTCGCCCCAGGGCTACCCCCTCTGCCGGGCAAGAGGCCCCTGACCCCCTTCCCAGTGCCAACACCCCCTGCCAGGCAAAGAGACACCCCCCCCATTGGGCCAAGAGACACCCCCCCATTGGGCCAAGAGCCCCCCCTGCATGCTGGCCCCCCTCTACTGAGCAAAGAGCTCCCCACCACCTCCAGCACCGACCCCCTGTGCTTGGCAAAGAGATGACGCAAGAACAGCCACACTGGGTCAGACAAAGGTCCAGCTAGCCCAGTGTCCTGTCTGCCGACTGTGGCCAGTGCCAGGTGCCCCAGAGGGAATGAACAGAACAGGGCATCTATCTAGTGATTCATCCCCTGTCACCCATTTCCCAGCATCTGGGACTTGGAGGTTTAGGGACACCCAGAGCATGGGGTTGCATCCCTGACCATCTTGGCTAATAGCCACTGATGGACCTGTCCTTCATGAACTTCTCTAGTTGTTTTTTGAACCCAGTTATACTTTGGCCTTCACAACATGCCCTGGCAACGAGTTCCATGGGTTGACTGCGTTGTGTGAAGGAGTACTTCCTTTTGTTCATTTTAAAGCTGCCTGTTAATTTCATTGGGTGACCCCTGCTTCTTGTCTTATGTGAAAGGGTTAAATAACACTTTCCTATTCACTTTCTCCCCACCATGATTGTATAGACCTCTATCATATACCCTTCTAGTTTTTTATTTTCTAAAATGAACAGTTCTAGTCTTTTTAATCTCTCCTCATATGGAAGCTTTTCCATACCCCTAATCATTTTTGTTACGCTTTTCTGTACCTTTTCCAATTCTAATATATCTGTTTTGAGATAGGGAAACCAGAACTGCACCCAGTATTCAAGATAGGGGCATACCATGGATTTATATAGTAGGATTATGATATGTTCTGTTTTATTATTTAACCCTTTCCTAATGTTAGCTTTTTTGATTGCTGCTGCACATTGAGTGGATGTTTTCAGAGGACCATCATTTTATATGTTTAATTTTGTGTGTATGCATTTTTGTATGTATAATTGGGATTGTTTTCCAATGTGCATTACTTTGCATTTATCAGCATTGAATTTCATCTGCCATATTTGTTGTCCAGTCACCCAATTTAGCGAGATCCCTTTGTAACTCTTTGTGGTCAGCTTTGGACTTGACTATCTTAAGTGATTTTGTATCATCTGCAAACTTTGCTACCTCAATGTTTACTCCTTTTTCCAGATCATTTATGAATATGTTAAACAGCACTGGTCCCAGTACAAATCCTTAGGGGACCCCGCTATTTACCGCTCTCCCTTGTGAAATCTGGTCATTTATTCTTACCCTTTGTTTCCTATTTTTTAAGCAATTCTGATCCATGAGAGGACCTTACCTCTTATCCCATGACAGCTTACTTGCTGAAGAGCCTTTTGTGAGGGCCCTTGTCAAAGGCTTTTTGAAAGCCCAAATACAGTATACTGCCTGGATCACCCATGTCCACATGTTTATTGACCCCTCAGAGAATTCTAATAGATTGGTGAGGCACGATTTCCCTGTACATAAGCCATGTTTACTTTTCCCCAGCATATTGTGTTCATCCTGTGAATCTGATAATTCTGTTCTTAGTTCCAACCAGTTAGCCTGATACTGAAGTTAGGCTTAGTAGCCTGTAATTGCCAGGATTGCCTCTTGTCACGGAGTCACCGGGCAATGCTCTGGAACTACTCCATACGAAACCAGTCAGGACTCTGGGGGAGCCTTCTCTCTGTGAGATACTGTCTCCAGGGCAAGAAGCTTACACAGCTTCGACCTTCCTGCAGCTGACCTCGGAGCATTCAACATCCCTGTCCACACTGTGCGCGTCCCGCAGCGAGTCCGCACAGGCGGGGCTCCTGAGGAAGCCCATGGGCCCTGCACTCTGACTCCGCAGTCAGACATGACTCTCAGCCAGCAAAACAGAAGGTTTATTAGATGACAGGAACACAGTCCGAAACAGAGCTTGTAGGTACAGAAACAGGACCCCTAAAAGTCAGGTCCATCTTGGGCCCAGGGAGACCAGACCCCTGGTCTAGGCCTCCCTCTCTTTCCCCAGCCAGCTCCAAACTGAAACTCTCCAGCCCCTCCTCTGGCAGGTTTGGGGTGTTATTTATTGAGGGTTATTGGGCGGGCTAAGTTTAGAGGATGTTTGTGAGATGTATCGTCTCTCTCCCCCACCGCCATATTTCTTTTATAGGGGGCTTTTTGTGGCAGGTTATAGTCCCTCAGTCTCCTGCCCTGCTGCTGAACTCTTACTCCAGCCAAACTCTCCTTACCTGGGCAGCTCACTCTGTCTGGTGCTCTCTCACTGTCAAGGCTGCTTGGTGCAGGATCCGGCAGGAAGCTGCTCTAAACACCCTCCCTTTGCTGCTCCTCTGCTCACCTGGGAGCTGGCTTTTTTAACCCCCTGTTCAACCTGATTTAGCCCTGCCCCTTCTCAAAGGCCCCTCCCTCACATGCCCCACCTGCTAACCAGGCTCTGTTCACCAGCTGCTCAGGTCCATTCCAAACAACTCTCTCCTCATTCAGCCCCCAGCTCTCAGCCCTGGCCTCCCTGATGCCCACAGGGGAGGAATAATACTGGGGCTACCCAGCAGTGCCCATGCCAGAGCTGAGTGAGCGGGGCTGCCCTGCGAGCCGTTTGCTGAGGGGTGGGGGTTCCCAGGGCTTGCCGTTTGGTCTGCAAGTGCATCGCCCACCTTGGGCAGCTCTGCTTGATTTGCACTGGTGCCTAGGGCCCAATGCAAGGGTTGCGGGCGTGGGAACATGCCCACATGCTGCTGTGTTATACCCACTCCCTCTCACAGAGCAGCCGTTCGAGTAACCCCTCTTCAGCAAGCCCTGGCTAGGTGGACTGTGAGTGCCCACGATGGGGAACAGCCTAGGCAGGAGACCCTGGAATGACTGGGGCTTGATTCCAAGCTCTACCGTCACATGTCAGACCTTCTGTTTTCCCTTGACAGCTGCCATGAGTTTGTTTCTTTCTTTTCATGGAGCATGTTGCTCTGGTGTCATGGTTGCTTCTGCCTAATAGGGATCCTGGTTGGGAGAGGTGTTTTTGGGACGAGTTACCCTCCACGTCTGAGAAACAAAACAATGGTGGCAGCACCAGGCTCTCCAGAAATCAGTTTATTGAAAAAGTAAAAAGTATTTTCAAAGTAAGAAAAAGAACCCGGCCACTAGGTCAACCCATTGGACACTAGGGTAGAAAAGCAAATCTATAAGCTCAATCCAAAATAGGACTTTTAACACTGACATTACGACAAGATATCTAATCTGTACAGCATTACATGCCACCTTGAGAGCTGGGCTTCTCTCTCTGCCCCGGACGGACAAGGGTTATTCCGAGCAGCTGCAGCGCAAAGAAACAGCTTCAATGCTTCCAGTGAGACAGTGCCACTATCAGCATGTGCTTCCACACAGCAGAGCCCACCCAGTGCCAGCTCAGAGCCCCACTGCTTCAGTGTCCACACACCAGTGCCAGCCAGAACCAGTGCGTTCCGGCCACGGCTCTTTTGGCCAGTCCAGTTTTAGCTGAAGATGGACACTGGTTCTGCGGTGGAGCTGAGAGCAGTGGAGAAGGGTCAGTTTCTCCCCATGGTGCACCGGGCAATCCGGGGGCTCCAGGTAGCTTGCAGCCCTGCAGTGCAGTTATTGGGTGAACTCTGTCTCTAGGCTCTCCTACGCACACGTTACAGCAAAACTCTGCTTTCCCTAGACGTCCCAACTGCCCTGATCAGCAGCCCCCAGGACTGACGACTGCACTGCCCCACCTCCGCGACAGGAGCCCCACGCCAGGTCAGTCCATCCTGGCAGCTTTAAAGAGCTCCACAAGATCCTTGGAGTCAGCATCAATGAGGTCAGATGGTTTCTCCCCTTCGTCATTGGTGGCGTCAAGCCTGGCCCCTAAAGAGATGAGGTACCTGCAGGAGACAGAGGGAAGGGGCTGCATTGGTGGGCGGGGTTCTGGAACAATGTGTACCGGGGGGTGGGGGGAGCCACTGACCCAAACTGCAAACCCTGTGTATAATGGAATCCACTTCAAGCCAGGGAATGCGGTAGCACCCCTGGTTCCAGCACCTATGCTGGCAGGTGAGCCTGGCAGGGGAGAGCAGACGTGCTTCCAACACCACTTCCTGTAGACAGCCCCAGTTCCTGCAGGATACGGGGGCTCCAGGCCTCAGAAGGAAACACTAGGCCTTGGCAACTACCAGGTACACACAGGGTTGCCAACCCTTCAGGATTGGCCTGGAGTCATAGGTGCAAACTCCATGGGTGCTCCGGGGCTGGAGCACCCACGGGGACAAATTAGTGGGTGCTCTGCACCCACCAGCAACCAAGCTCTCCGCCCCACCACACCTCCTCCCCATAGCACACCGTGTCCCCGTTCCTCCCCCTACCTCCCAGCATTTGCCGCTGCCACCAGGAGGGATGGGGGAGGAGTGGGAATGTGGCATGCCCGGGGAGGAGGCGGGGCCAGGGCAGGGATTTGGGGAAGGGGTGGAGTCGGGGCAGGGCCAGAGGGAGGTCGAGCACCCACCGGTGCCAGCAGAACTTGGCACCTATGCCTGGAGTCTCCTGGAATTGGCATCGATCTCCCGGTGACTACGGAGAGTGATCCAGGAGATTTGAATAGGATATTTTAAGAAAGTGACATTACATCATGTTGGGGAAAAAATCTCCCAGAATAGCTTCAGTCATAGTTGGCAACCCTAGATACACGGGGCATGGGGCAGGCTGCTCCTCCACAGCCCCATGCCAGAATCCTGCACCCCCTCCTCCCAGAGCCCCAGGCCAGGACACCCTGCCCCCCCTCTCCAGGAGCCAGGTAACTGTCAGCAGGGCTAAGCCAGGCACATGGTGACTGCTGACCTGGCTATGTGGGTGTAGCCATCGCTGCAGGCCACGTGCAGGGGGGTCCAGCCATTCTCGTCCTTCTGGTGAATGTCTGCGCCGTATCGCACCAGCAGTTTGACACAGTCCAGGTTCCCGGAGAGCACGGCTTCATGGAGGGCTGCCATGCCTAGAGAGAGGACCCGTCAGCTGCAGGGACTGACCTGCCTGGCTATGGGGAGGCAGAGGGACCTGGGCCAGGGCGCTGCCCCTCGGCTTCTGGGACAAGACACAAGGCAGGGGCTTTGGGAGGAGACAATGGAGGGCAGGGAGGGGAAAAGGCCCCAGCTCAGAAACACCCAGCTCCCCACCCCCGAAAGAAGCTGGGGCTGGTCAGTGACGTGCCAACCCACCCCCGAGCTCTGCCACCAATAGCCTGCATGTCTCCTCCAGGCCTCAGCCCCGAGTCCCGAGTCCCACACCTCTGGGCGTGGCGCTCGGTTCAGAGCCAGGGCTGAAGTAATCGGTGTGGCTGGGTGGGAGCCTGGCGCCCAAGCCAGGGCTATTTTAGAGGGGGGGTCTCCAGGGCCTCTTCTGACAGAGCCTGAGTCAGAGCCACAAGGGGCAACCATGTAATAACAACACAGGCCGTCACACCGCCCCCGCCAGCTCATTCATCGGACTAGCCGCAGCCCTACACGCAGGCAGCAGAGACGCACATACGGGGAAAGTCACTCAGTGAGTCAGCAGCAGAGCTGGTAACCGAACCCAGGAGTCCTGGCTCCCCGCCACCTCCCCTAATCACTAGGCCCCATTCCCTTCCCAGAGCTGGGAACCCAGGAGTCCTGGCTCCCACTCCCCCTCACCTCCTCTAATCACTAGGCCCCATTCCCTTCCCAGAGCTGGGAACCCAGGAGTCCTGGCTCCCGCTCCCCCTCACCTCCTCTAATCACTAGGCCCCATTCCCTTCCCAGAGCTGGGAACCCAGGAGTCCTGGCTCCTAGTCCAGTGCTCTAGCCACCAACTCATGCTATTTCTTTGGGCCTCTCCATTGCCGTTCCCCTCCCTGACTCTGGCCACTCGCGCTTTGTAGTCACTGGACATGGTGCTGCTGTGCACATCAAGGGGCAAGGCCCCGGGCGTTAACCCCTCTGCACTGAAGGGCTGGCTCTGTCCATGTCTGCTGGGGTGATGCATTCCCACACTACTGGGTGCCCATCAGCCTGGCATCTGGTGCTGGGCTAGCTCCCCCCAGAGGGATTGAAACACTTGGCTCCCATTGATGCTAGTCGGGGGATGGGAGCAATACCCGCTCTGCCACCACCCGCAGGGTGTGAAGTGACTTAATTACAATGGGGTGAAAGTCTAACGCCCTGCTCTGCATGGGGCAAGGCTGTGCCTGGCACATCCCCTGCAGGGCCAGGCTCACCCGCCCGGGAACACCCTGCTACTGCCCGCCCATTAGCTCTGCCAGCGCCGCAGGTGTAACTCACCAGAGGGGTAGAGGGTGTTCAAGGTGACCTTCCTGGCTCGGATAAACCTGCCCACCTGCTCCAGGTCCCCCAGCCTGATGTTGTCCTGGAAGACAATGTCGTTGGGGAAGCGCACCGTCCGTGCTTGCTTGAGGCGCTGGGCATACCGGGGCAGCGAGGCCAGCTGATAGTATTTCATACTGGTGGGCACCTTGGGAAGCTGGCGAGATGGCACAAGGGCAGAGACACAGCAAGGCTGCGACAGCCTGGGTGAGCAGGTGCAGGAGGCAGCACTGACCCCCACACTCAGCGTCCGAGCACAGCACACACTCTCCGCTGTTCTGGTCACTTCCTAAGAGTGCCGGAGCCACTAGTTCTGCGGGGGCCTCTCCTGGCGGCCGCAAACAGCCACCCTCTAGAGCAGCGAGGTAGCTGTGACCATTCCCAGTGCCCACGGAGCTCAGTGCCAGACTCCCTGCGTGGGACTGACAGGCTCCACCCACAGCCCCCCCTTATATAGCCTCCTGCTGGCTATTTGGGGACATTCAGCTCATGCTGTTTGCCATGAGGTGCTGTAATAGAGCTGCCCTACCCTCCAGCCTCCCACTTTGGGCACAAGTTAGAGTCTCATCTTACAGCCTTCTTGTTGATGTGCCCATCTAAAGGGTCACGTTGCTGCCTATGCGTGTGCAGCCCCCGGTCCCTGGCCCCCGTGGCACGGAAACCAGGACTACGAAGAGAAAAAGCAAGAGTCCATTAGGAACAGGCCTGGGAAGCCAGGGACTGATGCATGCAGCAGCCTGCAGGGGTGTGAAACAGTGACTAAGTTAGTGCTGAGGTCATTCACTCGGGTGCCTGGGGCAGATCCCCACTCAGGCAAGGCTGACGCTGCACTTCATTGCTATGCTGGGGCCTGAGCCGGAGCTGTAGATCCCATAGTGTCCGGCAGGGGCAGGAGTGCTGGTCCTGGAAGCAGAAGCCCCAGCCGCAGAGCAGCACCTCTTGGAGGTCAGCTCACCCCAGGAACTGCTGGCCCAGTGCTGCTCCTGTGGCTGCTAGCAGGGCCAGGCAAGAGAAGAGCACCCAGAGCAGAGCTTCAGAGGCTCAGGGAACACTTACTGCAGGCACCTGCTGCATTCTTTGCTCCCCCAGCCCTGTCAGAGGGCTGAACTGGGCCATCGGCTGGGTGAGGATCCTCACAGATCAGTTATGGGTAAGGCTACAATTTAGTCAGGTATTTTTAGTAAAAGTCACAGACAGTTCACGGGCAAACAAGCTAAAATGTACTGCCCGTGACTTATAGCTGTAACTAAAGTGGGAGGTGGGGGGCATGCTGCTCAGGGGCCCAGCAGCACCAGCGACTACTCTGGCTGGCCACCTGGGGCCCACTGCCTGGGGCCACAGACCATGGCTGCTCCCGCCACCCTGGGACCACTGCTGGGGGCCATCTGAGCAGCAGCTGGTGTGGCTGTCCCCAAGGTAAGCTGCTTGGGTGGCCCTGGGATCAGCCACACTGATTGCTGCAGAAGTCACTGAAGTCTCAAAGTTACAGAATCCACAGAGCCCTAGTTATGGTGACTAGAGCAGCAGATGGGTTCCAGCAACATCTGCTCTCCCAGTCCCCTCCCATTGCAAGGGTGATTGCTTCAGATCTGCTGAAATGGTCAGAGCAGTTCTAGTTCTGTTAATCTCAATGCCCAGGGGTCAGCCATGCCCCAGACTGGCTGGAGAGCCCTGCCAGAGTGCATGAGCCAACAAAATCATCATGTTCCTTTGGGAGCTGCAGCACAAGGTCAGCCATGCAGCAACAGCTGGGCAGGCAGCAAATTGTCAACATTGCTAGTGCTCAGCTGAGAATCACAGAGTTTACTTCCTGTCTCCCCCCAGTCCCACCCCCATTTGTTTGTTAGACTCTAGGTTCTTTAGGGCAGAGACTCAGGCTTCAGAGTGATCCCCAGATCAGATTTGGGGATGGGGAGAGACTGCGCACGCTGCGGGATCAGTTGTCCAGGCTCATGCCTGTGTTCAGAAGGCAACCACTAAAGAGCTCAGCCTTGTTTGTATCAGACAAACCCAGGTGTAAAGGGCTCAGGCATATACCCAGCGGCAAAATGGATTTTCTGGAGGTGGTAACCAGCCAAAAAGCCTTTGCAAAGTAACCATCTTAAAAACACTCTTCCTCCCTCTCCCCCTGCCAGAATGTGCAAAGCAGCGGCTTCCACAAAGGGAGAAGGGATCAGTGACCAGCTTCTCTCTGGTAAACGGTGGGGTAGCAGAGCTGTAATAGGACTCCTGCAGGATGGAGCCCAAGCAGCAGTGCCAGCAGAGGGGGGAAGCTTGGGGAACACCCCAGCACACCTCCTTTGGAAGTTGTAGCACTTTCACATGTTACATGTTTAAAGAAAAGAGCCTTGGAGACTGAAGTCCTCCACCTAACCCCACAACCAGCAAAGCAGAGTGCAAACTGCCCCAAGCAGGCCTTGTGGCTTAGGTAGAAGGACCCACCTTACAGAGGAACCTGGTGGCCGCCTCACTACTGAGTGTGGTGGCTTTTGCTTGGTGAATGCGTGTGCACATGGAGTGCCTGAGACCAACCAGGGAGTGAAGTTATGATCACAACTCAGGGCGACTGTCCCCATCCCCTAGTTGCTGAAGGCACCAGTTCTCTACACCCAAATGGAAGGGAAGGTGGCAGGAGGATTTGCAGTTACCCTTCTCCCTCCTGTGACCCAGAATATTTGTTTACAAGAATATTTCTGGTGGCCAGTAGCCAGCTTGGTGATAGGGTGGCTCAGTGGGATCATGTGACCCTGAGCAGCATAGCAACAAAACACCACCAAGTTCTCGGAATGCAGGTTCCTGGGATTAACTCTGAGGGTAATGTCCCATCACTTCCACTGCTCTAGAACAGTGCTTTCAGCCGGGGACATCTGGGATTGATCAGTACCTCAAGCATCCAGTTTTTTGGCTTAGTGGGCAGCTACCATGCAAGTGCAGGCAGGTTATTAGAGGTCCTGGCACAAGATGGCTGGAATACTATTTGTATTCTAACTGCACCCAAAGGCTGGTTTCAGGAGCAAGGGAGATTTTCCCTAGTTGCTCCCACTCAGACCTATGGCAGTCCAGACATTACACTTGCAACAGCCAGGTACCCCTGTAAATGACAGGTGCCATCAACTGCTGTGGGGCAGGTGAACAAAGTGGACTCTGGCTTCCAAGTATATGGTATTGCCCCAACACTGGTCTGCAAGATATTGCCATGAGCCTTTGGGCCAAGCATATGTTGGGGTCTAAGACCATCACAGGGTCTGGCTGGACAGTTGAAGGCAAGCTGGCGTGGCCATTGCAGAAGTTTATTTTAGTGATAACTTTAATAATGATCTGACTCAATGCTACTCTCACTAACCTCTGGCTTTGCTCATCATGGCAATGATTCAGCAAGGCACAAGTCCTTGGCTCCTCTACAACACTGCATGTTTCAAATAGAGGGTCAATATCACTCAGACAGGGAAAAGGAGGTTAAGGGATTTTATCCCGATCACCAAGTCAGCTGCAGGACTCAGGAGTTCCTGGCTCCTTCCCCCACATTCAGACCTCCGAGTCTCTTGCAGAATTCCAGCTGGGGATCAGGAAACAGGCTGATTAAAATGAGCTCTGGGTTTGACATTTACAGTCAAAGACATAAGATAGTATTAAAATCTCAACTTTATTTGGCCAACAAGTTCAGCTCCAACATTGTGGTGGAATGCTTAGAACAAGCCTGATTTCGCTCAGACTGTCACAACACTCCCCTGTTCCCAAGTCCCCCTCCCTACAACCCAGTAATCAGAAGTGTCCTGTTTGCTGCATTCTATCAGGCCCCCATGCCACTGTCTGCCCAGGAAACACATTCACAAAAAAAAAAAAATGCACAGAAAATGATTGAGGAACAGAGCCTTGTTTGATCAGGGAAATGGTGGCATTTGCGACCAGGTCCTGTCTACACAGGTGAGCCAGCAGTTGGGTCTTCCCTTCCCAGAGCCTGCCACAGCCAATGCTGGCAGAATACTCCACCCTTCCCGATCTTTGGAACAGTCATCTCCATTGATCTTTCAAAGCAAAAGTCAAATGAGACCTTCAGCCATGCAATGATGTGTTAAAGGGGAAACATCTGCCCACTCCCCCACCCCTGAAGTCAGGTTGGTGGTTTCCCCCCCCGAAGGATGGCAATTCCAGGGAAGAACAGCTGAGAACAATGGTCAGGGCTCTGCCAGGTGGAGAGTAGTTCTGGCCTTTAGGTTTAGAAGAGAGAAAACTAAGCTTTCCTAGGAGGCATTCCTGGTGAGGCTCTGAAATGTCAAGCAGTGAGACTCATGCTGCCACTTCACAGCCCACTTCTACCCAGAAGAACAGAACACTTGGAACAAATCCATGTACAGAAAAGTACATCACAATAAAAAGATAAGAGGCCCAGGTGCCTGGGCAGCTACCTAGCGACAGGTCCCTTCTCAGAACTGAAAAGGGAGAGGAGACAGTCAAGTGTACAGACAAGTTAGGATGAAGTGTTACTTTAAACCAATCCCTGCATTTCCAGCCAACACTCCTAGTTTAAATCCGAATGGGTTTCTGGACTCGCTAGGCCCTGTGACAGGGCAGCCAGTGTAGTGTCTGCTCTTTGGGATATGCAGATTTGAGTCTCCTCTTTACAGTTCATCTTTGTGGATCTTCTCGTCTTCTTCACCTTCCTCAAGATCAACCTCATCAGCCTCCAGGTCCTCCAGATCCTGTGTTTAAATACAACAGTTAACAGCTGCTGGTTCTGATCTGGCACAATGCAGACAGGACCCTGGAGCCCCAGCAGATTTAGGTACAGCAATGAGGCTGCTGAAGCACTATCTCCTATCCCCATTCACTCCAGTCCAATCCATGCTCTGCCCCACCTGGCACACTAATGGCAACACTCATTCCTCTGGCCATTCAGGGAACTTGCAAACTCATTTGAGATCAGTGTTAAAAAAATTCCAGAGTCACATAAAAGACAGTTTGAAAACAATGGACGGGGTGCCCTAAAGGTAGAAGGAAGTGGTGAATCATGACACTGCATATGGAGTACAGATTGCTCATGTTACTAGGGATTGCATAGGAGAATCTGAATGCAGTGGCCACAGCTAATTACAAGAGACCAGCATTTACCCTTCAGAACATGAACCTGTTAAAATGAATGAAGAGAAACTGAATTTAGGAATAATAGTGCACAGGCTGGAAGGAAGGGGAGCAGCCTTGCTCCAGAAGCAGAAAGGACACTACCCACCTGGTGATGGGCTGTCCTGCCATCACAGTGGGCCTAAGAGCAAAGGCAGCAATTTCACATGGGTCTAGAACCACAGACATAGCTGGCCAATGCAGAGGGGTTTAATATGGAGGAAAAGATCTTGAACCAAGCATGGGCCTTGAGCATTCGAGCAGCCTCCCTGTGGTGACTAGAGATAGGAAAGGCAGGGCCCTATACGGATTTAACAGATTAGCGATCCCTAAGTTCACATTCATGTGTTCATGCCTCACAGCCTGACAGTCCCGGCCAGCAGCAGCCCATCAGACTGCAGTGGCCAGCCAGACTTTCAGCTTTGCAGGGAATTTGTTTAGTGTTGCCATGCCCACACAGCATGTATCCTGCTGAGAAGAACCAAAAGTGGCTCTAGAAGCCAGGACCTATTGTAGGGGTTAAAGTCCTAATGCTGCTACTGACTCCATACACTTTGCAAGCACCGCAGACCAAGGCTCCCCAATGAATGGGCTACTCACCTCTTCATCCCCAGCACCATCCTGGCCTCCACTTTCCAGGAACTTCTGGAAGCCTTCTAGTGTCCTCTCCCCATTATAGTCTATGACCTGCAGGAGAAAAGCCAGGAGAGATGCTGGTTAACCTAAACAGAGTCAAGCCCTTGGTGGGAACAATTCTCTTTCTGAACAGCAGGTTTCAACAATGCCAAGAGGAAATGTAAAATTCACCTTCACCCACAGGGGAGGAAGGAGCAGCTCAGCCACTAGACCACCGAGATTGCTGCAAGAAGACGACAGCCCGCAGATGAACACACTGTCCTCTGCGGCAGTTCCCCCAGCCCCATCTAGTGCTGCCCCCATGTCCTCCATGGCTGTCTCCTCACCCTCCTGCAACTCAGCCCATCCGAAAAGGCTCACCAACCTTCTCAAATCTAAAACCCCCATCTCCCAAATGGGGGCTACAGCCCCAGGCACACAAGAGAGCAGAAAGAGGCTCTAAGTTTTTAGCTCTCCCTTGCTAGAGACGATTCACACACAAGTCCCTGGAATTCAGCAGCCAGCTTACGTTTTTGCCAGGGCCTGCAGGGAAGAACTTGAGTGTGGGAAAACTGTGGACTTTCACTGTCTCCACTTCGTTAGCTGTTGAGTCCATCTTAGCAATGATAATGTTCTCATGGTCCTTGTAAGTCTCTCCCAGTTTGTCCCAGATAGGAGCCAGCTGTTTGCAGTGACCACACCAGGGAGCATCTGTAAATTAAAAGGCAACATGAAGCTTGGAGGTCACCCCACAGACAAGGGGAAGGGCTAGGCCCTCCACTCTGATGCTTGCCAGCCTAGTCCAAGCCCTGCAGTAAAGGAGAATCTCCTCTGCCAGTTAACATGTTCCTCTTCCAGGTCATCCAGCTCCTGGGGGAAGGTGGTTACTCCCCATACACCGTTCCCAACCAGGCTGCTTTCCTGCAATTTGTTATTCAGCATGCTCAAAATACTCACAGAACTCCACAAACACATTCTTGGTCTCATCAAAAGCAATGTCTTCAAAGTTCTTTCCAACCAGAACTCTGACAGGCTGTTTGTCCCAGTCATCAGGCAAATCTTGGCTCATCAGGTGGGGCTGGAATTGGAGAACAGGGACTGTGAGAACCAGCATGCATATAGCAATGTGGAATGTGCAGGCAAAATCATGCTCCCAGGAAAACCCCACTTCCCTCAGACTGTGGAACAGATCAGCCATGGGCTATAAGCAGTCAGCTGAGTCAGTCACTTCCTCATCCTCCTCTCATGGAGAATCCCCCACCCCCTAACTTAGGCATGTCTGAACTGCTGGTGCCCCTGCATGGGAAAGGCTGCAGCTGAGTTCTCCAAAGAGGAAGTTTGTTCACTCGAAGTGTGAATTACTGAGGAAGTCATTCCCAATGTGACACTGGAACAGAGCTCCATTTGAAATCGCTACTATGCTAGGCTATGCATAGCTACCTCCATCTTCAGATTAAGACTGAGGATTTCCACTATGAGCAAGAGGCTACAAAGTTCTCAGCTGGCTGAGAAAACAGGAGTAGCAGCTGGATATGCACCACCAGGGCATGTGAAGTGCAGAGACAGGAACCCCCTGCTTTACTGTGGTTGCCTTCGTATGCTGATAAAGTAGTTATTTCTGTGCTGGCACCATGCCCCACTGACTCTGCCCTTTGGATGTCTCAGCATGTGGCTCACTAGATACTATGCCATTAAACATGCTACAGCACTAATTTGAAAGGACTCTCCCCACATGACCTGTATAAGGTTTCACACTAACTCTTAAAGCAGGGATCACTCTCACATCTCCACTTATGTCAGGGTGGAAAAAAACAGCATTCGGCCCCATTACCTTGACTTTGCCCTCCAGGAACTGGTCGCAGAACTCCTTGATCTTCTCTGCTGTCAGTTCATCTGAGTCAGGTTTGTATTTAGTCATTTCTTCCTCCAGAGTGATGAGGCGCACAGCTGGGCACTCCTCCTTCTTTAGGCCAAAGAACTCCAGGATCCTCTGGTTGTCGCTATGGTCACTGTCTATGAAGATGAACAGGATCTTTGGAGGAAAGTCAAATGTAGATATTAAAGACATGAATTAATTCTTAAGGTAGTGACTCTGCTATAAAGTCACTATTGCCAGCTAGATAGCTAGCTTCCCTACCCCCTTGAGCCCACGGCAGAATGTGGGCCACTTGATTCTAGGACAAATACTGGGGCTGCAGTGGCCAAAGCAATGTGCATGAAGACAAACCTTAGTGTGCCACAAGTTACATTAGAGGACTGGTTTACACCAGTCAGAAGGAAAAATCAAGAGTCAACCTGACACTCTAACCTAATACACCCTCAATGGAGGTCTATATATAGCACCAAGTGAGTAAGGCACTGTGCTATTGGGAGATCCAAATACAGAGAGAAGGAGACTGAGGGAGATGTAAGAAATCCGTGCTACTCAATGCTTTGCATGGGCTAGGAGTGACTGCCCTCCTCCTGCTCCTCTCACCTTCCCTTTGAAGTTCCCAGCTGCTGTCTTGAAGTTGTCTAGTTTCTCTTGATAGTCAGCAACACTCTTTGGCAGGAACAGCAGGATGTGAGTCTTGATCTCTCCTCCAAAGATCTTTGGAGCAGTCTGGGAGAAATACAACAAATGCCGCATTAGGAGGACAAATAATCCCAGGGCCAGAGCCCCGGGGCTTTTCTGCACTGATGGTGCCAAGGGAGTCACCAAGAACGCAAGTGCCACTCGGAGGAGCAAACTTATCCCTGGCTCCCTCTTGTGTCACCTGCTTCATCTAGGCACGGTGAGCTCCAGGCCAGAAGGAAAAAGCAGCAGAGTTTCCCAACCCATAGTCTTATGGGCTCAGACTGGGTGTGAGACACTGAAGAGCTGATTACATACTGGAAGGCCATACCTGTTCCGTGAACTCAATGACCAGAGGCAGCTGGTTAGACTTGATGAAGTTCAGCAAGTTCTCTTTTGTAACATCACCTTCAAAGTTGTTGCGACCTTCATCAAACTGTGGAGACAAAGGGGTTATTTTCTTAAGGGTTAAAGTTAATGCCTACGTGCACAGAGACACTTACTGCCCTGGCATTCGGAGAGATCAGCAAGTACAGAACATGCCAAGTAACAAATTTCATACAGAAACATCCCAGTAAAGAACCAAGGCCTGGGAGGGGCCAGCCCAACTTCATGGTTCTGCCAACTACTGGTGAGGAAGCAGATTTCCAGCTAACTCTGCATGCAAGAAACAAAATACATCATGGATTAAATCTGAGTAATCTACACCAAAACTCTCATTCTACTGAGAAGGGATACCTGAAGTTCCCCAGACAGTAAGATGAGCAGCAGTGGAGAGGACACTGAACCTAGCTCTCGGCACTATTCTGCAGGAATACAAAAGGATTCGGAAGGCGTGCCTTGGAGGGGAACTTCAAATTGAACAGCTGCTTCACAGCATTCTAGGCAGTGTTAGACAAACTAGTGAGAAGCTGCTGCAAATCCCAGAGTCAGTGACTGTGCAAGGGCAGCTCTCTGCACACCAGACGTCAGCACGCAAGTCTGAGTTGAAGCACGTACATTAGCCAATAAACGGCTATTAGAAAGGAGCTGGTGTCAGGCAGCAAAGCCCACTACGCAGCTGCTAATAGTTTACTCAACCCACTGAGGATGTGTCACCCTCTATTGTTAGGGACACAAGAGCAGATATTGGAGGAGAAGCTGCAGCACAGGTGCCAAGTCCCATTTTTTATTAGACCACCACCTATTATTGTCCTTGATTCTCAGAACCTTGCCAGGCAGCCTGAAGAGGGGGAACAGCAGAGGAGCCTCAAGGTTAAAAAACAGGATGTGCGAGCAAGAACACAAGAATGGCTGTACTAGGTCAGACCAAAGATCCATCTAGCCCAGTATTTGGTCTTCTGACAAAAAGAAAAGGAATACTTGGGGCACCTTAGAAACTAACAAATTTCAGCATAAGCTTTCGTGGACTACAATCCACTTTGTCGGATTCTTCATCCATTCTATGCATCCGACAAAGTGGGCTGTAGTCCACGAAAGCTTATGATTAAATAAATTTGTTAGTCTAAGGTACCACAAGTACTCCTTTTCTTTTTGCTGACACAGACTAACACAGCTACTACTCTGAAACTGGTCTTCGGACAGTGGCCAATGCCAGGTGCCACCTATTAATTTCATTTGGTAACCCCTAGTTGTGTTATGAGAAGGAGTAAACACTTCATTTACTTTCTCCATACTAGTCATGATTTGACAGACCTCAATCATATTCCCCCCTTAGTTGTCTCTTCCACAAGCTGAAACGTCCCAGTCTTATTACTCTCTCCTCGTACGGAAGCTGTTCCATACCCCTAATCATTTTTGTCCCTCTTTTTTGAACCTTTTCCAATTCAAATACATTATTTTTGAGATGGGGAAACCACATCTGCATGCAGTATTCAAGATGCATGAGGGGTGCAGCAGCAAGATGGTGGAATGAAGTAACCCAAAATGGCAGTACTGAACAGACTCTTCAGCTGAGAAGCTGAACAAGAGAATGCTGGTGTTTAAGATTAGAAGCAAGCTGGATGACTTCTAAGGGTAACCAAGTCCAGCTCCTTAATATCCTCAAAAGGCTTGTTTAAAATGCAACGTTCAAACCCAGAGAAGCCACACAAGGAGGGTGAAGGGTGACCAGCTGGTAAGCCCGTTCCCCAACCTAGACCAGACTAACTGCAGGGACCTGGAATCAGAGCCAAATTCCACAGATGTGTATAGCTCCCAGTTGAATGGACAGTGGCCTGATTCTTATTTAACCCTTACTTGCTTACTGTCACTGCTTATTTTCAAGCTTGGTTTGAGGGCGACTGGGCATATTGATAGAGCTATCATGGCAGAGACATAGGATCAAGTAGGGAATGTTCCGAGGCTTAAAGACATCCAGTTGCTTTCCTCTACACTGGTCAGCTCATTCCCACGGGCTAGATTTCCCCACTGACACAAATGGCAGGCACCACCAAAATTGGATCCCTTTCAAGGGCTTCAGTCAGAGTAAGATCCTAGGCCCTCTGACTTCATTGAATAATTAAACTGATGAAGGGAAGTCTCATGACCTGGGTCTCTGTAGCACCCGTATGAGCTGGCAAAGCCTTTGAGATCTGCCAAAGGAATAGCAGTGTGAGGAGACAAAGCTCTTGGGAACCAATGCAAGACTGCCACTGAAAATTCTGCTCCTTAAGTAATGCTACATTCAGTTGTCCTGACTCCAGAAGGGACTATTGTGCTCACAAAGAAAAACAAAGGAAAGTCAGGGAGGGGCAGAGGTCACTCAAGACATGCTCATTAAGAGTTAGCACAAGGAACAAATGCCTTTCTGTTCCACCAGCCTCTGAAGCTGGAGCACTTCCTACAGACAACTCGAGGGTCTATAAACCAGGGTCAATAGTGAGTGGTGAAAAGAACAAATCCTTCACTCAGAGGGACCTGCTCACTTGAGCCCAGGTCTTTGCTCCTGACACCCTTGTCAGATAAGCAGTAAAATTCTTTAAAAGATATTTCAACCAGTTAGCAGCAGCAGCAGAAATAAACAGAGTGACAATTCCATAAACAGACAGCCATCACAGACACTTTGGCATGCAGCAAAAGCAGCATTCCCTAAGGGCAGGGTACAACTGGAATAGCCTCAGAGAAAACCAGAGCGGGAGCCTACAAAAGAAACAGTCGCTGGAATATCTATTTGCTTTCCACAGACAGGTGATGTATCTTCAACAATTCTCATCTTAGCCCCTAGACTCATGAGTCGGGTTTAAGTAGAACAGCTTTAGGAGCTGCAGTCCAACTACTGCAACAACTCTGGAGCCTTTTAATTTACAGGAAGAATAGTAGATGAGAGTACAGCCTGGTTAAACGGAATTAACTCAAAGCAGCTTTCTGCCCTGCCTCTCACTGCACATCATGATGCACTAGCACCACCAGCTCTTCTCCCAGGGAGCTTCAGCTCCCCATCTCCCCAACCCTACTCTGCAGCTCTGTTCCCTGTGTGGGCTGAAGGGTAACAAGCTATTTGAATTGGCTGGAGGCATCAGCCAGTTCACACCTTCCAATTCTGCAGATCTTGCCAAAATCATGACTCCTTAGTGGACCCTGCCTCTGCCACAAGAACTTGCAAACCCTCCTCTGATCAACCCTGCTGTAACCCCCAGGTGGCGAAACCTGCATCCAGCTAGTAGGCATGTCGAGATGTCAGAGCTGAGCCCACAAGGAGGACAAGGATGAGCACATTAAAGGATGCTTCAGCTAAAACAAGAGCAAGGTGAGAATGGCATAGGAAGTAAGGCATGGCAGTAGGATCCTAGAGGCGGTTGTACAAGAGCTCTTAGAGGCAGAAGGAGGCAATAGTGAACTCCATAAATACTTGAGTTCACAGTGAACATTAACTTCACAGTAGCCAGAAACCAGAGACAAGAAAAAGGCAGAAGCTAAAGGTAACTCAGGGCTCGTGTCCAGTGAGTTCCAGGAACATGCGCAAGACACCACTCAAAGACACCCTGTCCAGATGACTGACAATGCTGCCCCCCGCTGAACAGGGGAGCTAATTTCAAATCTAAAAATCTAGGCAGTTTATACTGTATATACTCGTTCATTAGCCCGTTCGTTTATAAGCCGACCCCCCAAGATGGATAGGTAAAAATAGCAAAAAACTGTATGACCCTTTCATAAGCCGACCCTATATTTCAGGGGTTGGCAAACTTTTTCTCCGGGCCAGTCAGGGTAAGCCGCTGGCAGGTCGGGATGCTTTGCTTACCTAGAGCGCCCACAGGCACGGAGCTCCTCAGCTCCCCGTGGCCGCGGTTCCCCGTTCCCAGCCAATGGGAGCTGTGGGAAGTCGCCGCCACTTCCCGCAGCTCCCATTGGCTGGGAACGGGGAACCAAGGCCACGGGGAGCTGAGGGGCTCCATGCCTGTGGGCGCACCAGGTAAAAAACAACAACAATGTATTAAATATTAAATTCAATAATTCCATCAAGTTTAAAATCAAATTTCAATGTAGACCCATTTATAAGCCAACCCCTGCTCTTTGCTGTGTCACTTTTTTACCAAAAATATTTGGCTTATGAACGAGTATATACGGTAATTAATTTCAGGTTCTATACCCATACTGAGTCCTCCGGAAAGTCTGCAGTTTTACAACATTTTCGATTTTTTTTTTTAAAAAGGTTTTCCTCCCAACTGTTGTGAAAGATCTAGGAACAGGGATATTAACAATACAGGGGAAAGAGTGAAAGTTACTCTACAGAGAATACTGTTAAATGCTCCAAGTTCAGACACTCATCTTAAATGGTCACCTGGAACATTAATAGGTAGAGAAATTCAGATTAAGCATGGCATGCGTTCTTTGAACCACTCCTTACCTTCTTAAAAAGGACAACACCGTCTTTGCTGAGCTGGTATTTGGAGAAGACGTCACTGCTGGAAGAGATCCCAAAAGGAATGTCATCAATGGACTCAGCTGCCAGCAAGAATTGCTTGGCTGCCTCTGACTCCACATCCTGGGAGAGAAGGGAAAAAAAAAAAAAAAAGGAGTTTTACATTGTACGTCAGTTTGAGGTGTCCGGTGAATACCGAATCCTCAGCAAGGCAGGGCAGGGAATGTTGGGCAACAGCTGTGCTTGATTTTGTAAGCTCCCAGAGTTGCAGCAGACATGCAGTGTGCCCTTCCGAGATCTAAACCCAAACACTACCTTGAAGAGCCCAATCACAGTGACTTCACTGGAATCCACTAGTGCCTCAGCTGCAGCAGCATCTGCCAGGGTAGCGGCAGCTGGACCAGTGCGTTTCTTCAGCCAGTTTATAATATCATCAGCTTCTCTGCCAGCTACATCAGAAAGAGGAGAAAGTTCAGTGTTCATCCTTACTTTTACAGACCAAGGCATGAGCATGTGTCCTCAGTTTAGGAACATTACAGAGCACCTGATCTGGGGCACGAGGAACAAGGGGTCCCCCGCCCCAATCTTCTCTACTTTTCTTTTCACATTCTATCAGAGCTGTTTCCTGGAGTAAGCAAAGCCTGGCACCCACCTGGAGGTACTATGAAGTCCAAGGCATTCTGTGTAGCACTAAAACCCACCCGTAGCACCCTGAACCAAGGTACAAGGATTCTCTGGAATCCACTCCTTTCACATACTGGTTCAGTCACCAGGCTGGCCCAAGCACATTTAGACTTTGACCAGTGTTATCAGGACTGCAGACCTCCTGAAGGATTCTGGGATTTTCATACAGGAAAATATCAGTATTTCTCATCTTGTGTGTTAGCACTCGGAGATGTTTTTGCCCTCAAAAGAATCTAAATGTTTTAGAACTTACTACAGCCTTGAGAGGCTCTATTTTAATCAGGGACTTTTACATTTAGCATCACTGCAACTGCCCCAAGTAGCTTGATTCCAGCCTCGTGCATCACTACATAATCCTTACAAAGTGAGCTTTAATCATACTGCTTTCCTATCACTAAACCCTAGGAGCCCATAGATGAAGGAACCACATTGGATAGGATCATATACCCTGGCTTGGATGCACATACACTCCAGGATGAGAAATGCACACACCCTCAAGTGACAAAACCTACACTGGGACGTCTACTCTCCAGCATTGTAGAATTTATGGCTTCTTTATATCTTTTATTTAAAGTCTTAAGGGAACTTGCTATAGGGTGTCACCAAACTTATTCCTCCAACATTTCCCACCAGAGTGACACCAAAGAACTCACCTCAGTATATGGAAGAAATACTGAACGACTAGACAACAAACCCTACAATTCTGTTCTCAGAGAACCCCTCACCTCACCCCTGCTGTTACCAGATGCTGCCTACTTATTCCACCAGCAGTAATACACCCTGCCCCCATACACAAGTTTTGTAAACTACTTCTCTTTTGGAAGAGATCTACGCCTCCTCATCTGCTAGAGCATGTTCTGGACACACTTAGTACAGTCTGTTATATTCTCATTCCTCCTGACCATGGAGAGGCATACCACAACTAATACCCGAGACAAACACACACATCAGCTCATCCCATTCAGATATAATCCACATCTCTTTACCGCAGTATCTGTGCATAAAACAGACTAAGAACAGATCTAAGCATGTCCAACAAGACCATGCTCAGCCCAACCTGCCCAGGGGGTGTCAGAGACGGGCCAACTGGGGGGGTTTAGTTTCGATTCAGAGGATTTACAACCAAGTTAAGTCTAACCTCATACACCTCAGGCCTGCTGAGGGATACCCCCAGATACTAAACACGCCAGGCCCCGGCAGGATCGCCAGGCAGCCCCCGGGGCTCACCTGTGTACTCTCTGGGGGAAGATCTGTCTCCGTTTTTGAAGAATTTAATCGTAGGGTAGCCTCGAACCCCAAACTGCTGGGCCAGCTCGGACTCTTCTGTCGCATCCACCTTCGCCAGCCGGATCTCGGAGCCATCAGCCTTCAGCTGGGCCGCGGCCTTGACGTACTCGGGGGCCAGCGCTTTGCAGTGGCCGCACCAGGGGGCATCTGGAAGAGACGGGAAGGGGGGTCAGGCCGCTGCCGCGCGGCACCCGGGCGGGGGCGCCGCCATGTCCAGGGGCGCCGCGTCTCCGGCCAAGCGAGCTGCCCGGGGAGGACCCCCCCGAGCCCGGCACCGCCCCCCACTCACAGAACTCCACCAGCAGGTGCTTGTGGGCCGCCAGCGCGCGCTCGAAGGAGGCCGCGCGCAGCACCAGCACCCCGTCCTCCTCCTCCGCCTCCTCCGCCTCGGCGCGGCCCGGCCGGGCCAGGCCCAGCAGCGCCAGGCCCAGCAGCGGCGGCACCAGGGCGCTCAGCAGCTTCATGGCGGCGGCAGAGGCGGGCCGGGGACAGGCGGCGGCAGCTACGAGTCGGAGCCGCGGCGGAAGGAAAGTCCCCCACACCCGCCTCCCTCTTATAAACCCGCCCCCTCCCCGCCGCTGCCGCTCCTTATTGGCTGAGCCCGTCGCCCTCGCCTTCCTCTCCCATTGGCTTGGCCAAACGCCCGGGCCTCTCTTCGTTTTCTATTTGCTGATCCGGTCGCCACGCCCCTTTCCGACCACCTCTGAATGGCTACTGCAGCTCTTTTTTTTTAGCCTCCTGTAATTGGTCGCTTCGCCCGCTCTGTCATCTGCGATTGGTCAACGCTAACGCCTCAGGCTCTCAGCGACCGATTCTGATTGGTAGCCTGACCAGAACCGCCCCTCGCCGTTCGCCTCTTGAACGTGGCACTCGGGCAGCACCCCCAGGATAGGGCGGTTGCTGTGCATGCGCTGTGAGGGACAGCGGAACTCGTTCGTGGTGGATTCTGATTGGACCGCGTTTGTTAGTGCCACCTTCTGACCCGGAAGGGCGGGGAATCTCTTCCGGGTCAGGGGGCGGCAGCGGGGCTCCCGGTAGTTGTGACTGCGCGTCTGGACGTAGGGCGCGAGGCTGGACTCGGCTTGTGGCCCGCGAGGGCCGGAGCCGCTGCCCCAGTCCAGCCAGGTCCCTGGTTCGGCGCCCCCTGGGCACAGCCCGGGCTTTTCGTGTCACCTAGTCATGGAACTGCGCACAGCACGGCGAGCTCCAAGCCCAGCCCGTGGGAGCTTCAGAGCAGTGTCCTGTCCGCGATATAGGAACTGCCCCAATGGCTCAGACCCGTGCTCCGTCCAGTCCAGTCCTGCCCGAGCCTGCAGAGCGAGGTGCAAGAAAGCCTGGAATAGGACGTGGGCTAATCTGCTCTCCTCCCCAGGAAACTCTCATCCAGAGCTCCAATAATTAGAGATGGTTTAAACTCCTGAAAGATGAAGTTTTCTAGTCCTCCACATATTCTTTAGCATTAGTTATTACTTTGGAGAGTTGTTTTATCCACAGAAGCAGCCCATCCCTCTTGGAAGCTTGCTAAATTCTAAGCCCCAACAACATCCAGTGGCAGAGTTTTCTAATGATCCAATGCATGAAGTATTTCCTTTCACCAGTTTTGAATTTGCCATTTTTCAGTTTCATAGGCTGTCCTTTGTTTTTGTGTTATGAGACCGGGAGAACAGAAGCTCCCAATCTCCCTTCTCCAGAGCATTCACTATTTTATAGACATTATCATGTCCTTTCTTATTCATCTCTTTCCCTAAGATAAATGACCCCCGTCTTTTCGGTCTCTCTTCATGAGAGTTTTTTCCATGCTCTAGTCAATGCGACTATGCAGCTGTCATATGGTGTTGGTTCTCTCATCCCCTCCCTAGGGAGAGAAGGTATGTGCAGTAGAATATCTTGTTTTGGCAGGGCTTTAGGGATTTTTTATTTATTTATTTATTTATTTATTTAAATGTACCTGTCGCTATGTGTTTGTGTTAGAGAAGACAAGGTCAAAGAAATGAGCCTTGCACTTGGAGCAGAAGGTGGCAAGGTTTGTGATGGTCTTAGTTCCTGGAGGAGTTAATTCTACAGTCGGACTGGCCCCCAAGAAAGTGCTGTCTCCTCCACAGACAAACTTTACTCTTATTGTAGAGAGTTCCATTGTGCCTAAGGAGCAGAGTTGTTGACCCATGGTCTTTGTTCCAGAGCTCAGGAAATCTATGAGATATCCTGGACCCAGGCCACTGAATACCTTGGAGATCAGGACCAAGACCCTGAACTTGATTTGAAATTGTATGAGAAGCCAGTGTAGAAAGCAGAGGACAGGTCTGGTGTGTTTGCAGTAGTCTGTGGTGCTGAGGAGATACAGTAGTTTCTGTACAGGTTGGAGTTTCCTAAATGCTGTAGTTCAGCCAAGAGGTTACAAAGACATGAATAACTGAAGCCAGGTCATTGTCCGGTAGGATGGGGCAGAGCCTCCTTGCCAACCGCAGAAGGCATTACTCGCGGCTGTTACTGTGAGATCTCAGCATCAGCAAGGAATCCAAGAATACTCCTAAAATTTGGCTCTAATGGAGTAATTGTGGATGTGTACCTTCAACGAAAAGGGATTGTGCCACTTTTCTCTGAACCAGCCCCCCTAATTCTGCAATAGCCTTTTTGAGATGAGATGGCCAGTGCTGCACACATTCCAGATGAGAACATAGCACTGATTTACATAATGGCACTATAATATTTTCCATATTAATCTCTATTCCATTCCTTCTGCCGCCTAACACCTTTGCTATTTTGACTGCAACTGTACATTGAACAGAGGCCTTAACTTAGCAGCCTACAGTGCTGCCCAGGTCCCTTTTGTAAACCGATGCTTTGAGTTTAGACCCCTGCAATGTGTTGGAGTAGTGCACGTTTTCCCCTCCAGTGTGCATTACTTTGCATTTACCATAATTGAACATAATGTTGCCCATTTACCTAGCTTGAAATTTTTCCTACCTCACGGCTCACCCCCCTTTCCAGATCATTCATAAATACAGTCAACAACACTGGACCTAGTAAAGATTCTTGAGATCCTACTGTTAACTTTTTGCTAAGATTAAAATCGACCATTTAATGCTCTGTTTCCTCTCTTAGTGTTTGATCTATGATGCTACTTTGCCTCTCTCACCATGATGACTTAGTTTCTTTAGTAGCCACTTGTGATGGACCTTGTCAAAGGCTTTTGAAAGTCTAAATAAATGTTGTCAACCTTTATTTGCTACTCTTGACACATTCAAACAATTCTAATTAGCCAGACCTGGTTTTCCGCTGCAGAAACCATGCTGGCTAGACCCCATCATATGATTCATAGATATTAAGACTGGAAGGGACCATTAGGTCATCTACCCTAATTACATCCATATTCCAGGTGTTTTGTTCTATTTTTAATAATTTCAACCCACTTACTAAATACGGATGTAAGGCTTTCCTGGTCTTCATTCCCTGTATCACCTCTCGAGACTTTGTTTAAATAGAGGTACAACATTTGGTATCCTCCAATCCTCTGGTACAGTAGATGTTTTTAATGAGATATTGCATATTTTTGCTGGCAGTTCATCTGCTACATACTGCAGGTCTCTGAGAACTCTTGGATGTACATCTGAGCCTGGGGATTTATTTTTTTAAATGATCACTTTGTTCCAGCACCTCTTTTAGCACGTCAGGCTGAAACCGCTTCATTTTCAGTAACAGAAAACAGCATGGTATTTCCCTACCAGCCACTGCATGGAAGACTGCTGCAAAGAAATAATGTAGCTTCTCAGCAAAGTTCTTACGCCTTTAATCCCTGTGGATCCAGCGGACCCACCAGTTCTTTTACAGCCTTCCTACTTCTGAGATACATCAAGAATTTTTTGTGGTTAGTTTTGATACTTTCAGCTGTTTGCTCTTGGAATCCATTGTCACCCTCCAAATTTCCCTCTCCTACATCCCCTGCTGTAGTTTATGCTCCCATTTTTGGCTTCACTGGGGTCAGATTTCCAAACGTGTAAGGATCTCTGTTTGTCTCAAGTATCAGAGGGGAGGGGTAGCCGTGTCAGTCTGGATCTGCAAGAGCGACTGTAAGAGTCCTGTAGCACCTTATAGACTAACAGATATTGGAGCATAAGCTTTCGTGGGCGAAGACCCACTTCGTCAGACGTCTGTTAGTCTATAAGGTGCTACAGGACTCTCTGTCTCTGTCTCAAGTAACCTTTTGAATCTAGCCCTTTACCAGGCTGCCTGGCTTCTTGCCTTCCCGCTTCCCTTTTTGTTCAGCAGCATGCTGCTAAGATTATTGTTTTCTTAAGTAGCATCTAGACCACATCTAAGAAGTGAATTTCTCCATATGATACCGTTGAGTGCAATAACAGAAATTCAGTTGAACTTTGGGGCAGAACAGGAAGGGTTTTCTGTAGCAATACAGGCTGCCTTGATCGGTGTTCATGCAACACTGGTGAGGTGTGAATACGAGTCCCATAAGGGTGAGGAGGGAAGGCGTTTGCGTGCATAACAATGCTGCTCCTCGCGCCCACACTGCCTTGCACTGTCATGCTTACTGCTAACTGAGATGCCTAGATGTGGCACAGTGAAATGGTGAGTTATCCCCTGTAGTGCTGCAAAGGGGGGTTGGGCTGATGGATCGAATGCAAACTCCCAGTGGCTTGGCAGTGCTGAGGGAATGGCATGAGCAGGCACTTTACCTCAGAAGAACTGCAGTGGACCTCTGCAGGCCACACCACGCTCTTCTGTGACAGTCCCAGGCCTCTTAAAGGCACCCTGTCAATTTTAAATGGACTAATTTTCAAAAATTCCAGTTTCTGAGAGCCACAGAGCCCCTCCTCCCTTACTCGTGTAGCTGGGAATCATTTGTCTTTGCTCCCTGCTGGTGGGGTTGACGATGTCTAGGATTGAGTCCCGTTGTTCAGGGGACATGGCTGAGCCGACTCTCCCTGAGGTGCTGAGAGACGCACAAAGGAAACAAAGAATCGGAGCAAAGGGATTCTTTTCCCCCCAGCATCTCTCAGGTCAAGTGCCCCAAGGAGTTGCTAGTAACCAGCCTAGGAGCAGCACTTTCATACACTGGGGTCGCCATGTAGACTAAACACTGTCCTTTTAAGTGGTGCACTTGATGGAATGAACATTCAAGGAGGAAGGACAGGAAGGAATAGAACAAACAGGTCTGTTCTATCCCCAGGAAGAAGGCAGGATGGGACAAGGGAAGACTGAAGTGGGAGGGTGGCAGCATAGCCTGGTTTGGGCACAAAGCTCAGTATTTCTGCAGGGCTCAGCTACACCTTCCTTCTGAATACTTACTGAGGGTGTTAGTTCTGCCTGTGGCATTCACAGACCCGGCCCGTCTAGCTGTGCAAACAGGTTTCTCTTTATATGCAGGGTGTGTTTGTGGGAGAGGAGGCGTGGGTTAGACTTGGTACCATTAGGACACGTCACAGACACTTGCCAAATGCCACCTCATTCTAAACACCAGCTGAAGAAATGTTTAGGTCAAAGTCCTGCCCAAGTGTTGAGGGGGCAGTGAGCCAGAGCAGCCAGACCTATTGCCACCATTCCAAGAGGAGACAGGTCCTTCCTATGGAGCAGGGGACCCAGGCCCACCTACTAGCTTTGGCATTTTAAAATGTAGCTTTTTCATTGTTTTCTTTTAAACTAGCAGTGGCACCCAGGATTCTCACATAGGCCAAGGGGTGCATGTTAGCCAACCTTAAGTGCACAGGGGTTGTGAGGTTTAAGGACATGTGTGGAGGGTTCTAGAGGGCAGACTCGAAGGGGAAGAGCTGTGACAGTCATTCATTCCCCAGTGGAACAGAATGATCAGGCTGTCCCAGCCCCCAACTCCACAGAAACAACACACACTCCTCCGGAGCCCATTGAAAGGGGCCCCTCCCCCAGTTGGTGGGAAGTAAATCAGCAGGGAGAGGAAAGCTCCAAGAAGATGTGGATGGGAGAAAAAGGGTTTGAGGGTGACGAGAGCGTCCTGTCAGAACACACTCAGTTTGCAAACATGGGCTCATTGCAGCCTCCATTTTCCCCACAAGCTCTTGTGTGTCTTCCCAGCCCCCTCTATTTCAGAGACTTCCTCCCTTCATGCCTCCTCCCCCTTAACCTCTGAGGATAGGATAAGAAGCAATGGGCTTAAATTGCAGCAAGGACGGTTTAGGTTGGACATTAGGAAAAACTTCCTGTCAGGGTGGTTAAGCACTGGAATAAATTGCCCAGGGAGGTTGTGGAATTTCCATCATTGGGGATTTGTAAGAGCAGGTTGGACAATCACCTCTCAGGGATGGTCTAGCTAATACTTAGCGCTGCCTGGAGTGCAGGGGACTGGACTAGATGACCCCTCAAGGTCCCTTCCAGCCCTATGATTATTGTTTCTTTTCTTTCTGTCTGGAAGAAGTTGGTCCAATAAAAGCTATTCTCTCCCAGACAAAGGGGGCAAGGCAAGTCATTCAGGGCATCAACGTTTTAAACTGAGTGGGGGGTTGTGATGCTGGAAAGTGTCAGGGGCTGTCCTCAACCTGTTCTTTAATCTACTGCCCTCAGAGAGGTAGCTGAAGGTGCCGAGTTTGCTAACCAGATGCCAGAGAGTCTGTGTCTCTCCCATTTCCCCTGCCAGCTGTCACTTAAAGCCAGACTTTTACATACTGACGCCTAGAACATTGTGTGGAGTTTTTGAAGGGATTTGCTGCAGCATCCAAAAACTCTCATGTTACAAATGCCACCGAGTTGAAGATGGGACCTCTCGTTCCTCAGCCAACGAAATACAACAAAGGGGACGGGGGAGAGGCGGGGGCTGAACTAACCCCCAGGGCAGGACCACAGCCCCTTAATAGTTTCACTCTATTCAGAAGCTAAGCCCCTTGCGCTTGGCAGGAGTAGTAGCTGCTTCCTGGAGGGATCAGTGCTGGCAGCACTGATAGGTGGGGGAGCACAGGCAGTCACTGGGGAGCAACCCTGCTGCAGCAACGGCTTCACTGATACAACACTGTGTAACCCACACAAACCAGGCAGAGCCCGACGCCTCCTTCATACCCCATGGCACATCTACCATCCTCTAGCAATAGAGACTAGGGTGGGCACACGTCCCCGTGGAGCCTAGCACACCCCACACCCAGCACCCAGCCCTGGCAATTACCACATTCACTTTGGGAAAAACCAGGTTCTGGGAGGGTGGAAGCATCAGCCGTTTGTTCCCTGATTGTGCAAACCTGAGCCATTTCAACATGGGACTGTTGCCTTTCTTCTGGGTGGACGTGGCCCTAGCTGTTAGGCAGCCCCAAAGCTCAGAGCCTGTGACATCAGGCAGAGCTCATGAGCTGGCTGGCTGCAATTGGTGGAACTGCCCAGGCCTCTGCTTTGCCACTGCTGTAGACACAATGGAACAGAACAAGAGGGGTTTTATTGCCACCTTGCTCATGGGAGCAGCAAAGCCAATTCTCGGCAGGAGAACACAAGCACAGATAAGGGCCACTTATCTGCAACCCCTGCAGAAGATGCTGCCAACAAACACTGGCACTATTGTTCGGTGGGAGCAGGAGGTGATCTTCCTTGGTTTGCTGTGTGTTCTCTTTTATTTAATTAAGGCACAGCTAATTTACAAACAGCCCCTTGGTTTGCTACCAGAGTGAGCCCCGGCAGCTAGCCTCGATTGCTTCGAGCTTCCAATTGCTTTAGTGCACGTAGCTGCAGACTTGCTACTGTCCCTGTTCTTCACCTGGAGACAGGCGCGACCTGGGTCAATTGGCAGTCTGGGTCCTGAGGGCGAGACGACTCCCTGCCACCCCCAGACCCAGCAGGCTTATAGGGGAAGGGAAGTCAAGTAACAAAACAAATTAACACTTATGGTGCCAAGCATTAACCGCATGTTCTTGTGCCCAGGAGCTCTGCACTCCTGTGTGCCTTGCCTATGCCTTCACTCAAGCCAGACCCTTCTCGCATCTCCAATCACCACACATCTGGCAAGGCCAGTGCCTTATTTGCTTAAAGCCCCCCGTACATTACAGGACTTTGGAAATCAGTGGAGTATAAACAGAGCCAGGAATTAAATTGTACAACATTCCTTCATCCCAGCAAACATTACAGAACCCAAATGAAGCTAATGCAGCAATGAAACCCCCTGGCACTTGCAGCAAATCTCACAGGAGTCAAAGAAGGTTCTTTTAATTATAGACCAGAATCAATCATGCAAAACCACAGTGCAAAGCAACATGCACACAAGCCCTACACTCCCCGCCTGTCCATTGCTATGTCTGGTACTCAGCAGGAAGTCTGCACACATGGCTTATAGTTCAGAGCAGTGTGGTTATACAGAGCAAATCTGAGCAAACCTACATCCCAGCTGGAAACCCCTCTATGACAACAGAGCTGCCATCTCTGCACACATGGACCCCAGGAGAGGTAATGGAGGGGCAGTTCTCAGTCTGCACCCCCATCCCTTCCTGGTTCAGTTTCTACAGGTGTCCTTTCTGCAGCTTCACACTCAGGTCATGGGTTCAGGGGCCCAGCTGGTGGAGAGTTTGAGATTATATTAACACCCCAGTCCCACCATGTGATGAGAGGAGCCTCTGCTTGAGTGCATGTGAGATTTCCCTTCCAGTGCACTGGCTGGATCCAGAGGATATCACCTGTCCACACAGGATCACTGGAGCACCTGTTGCAACAGCTCCAGGGACATGCCCTGCTGAGTGGCTGCTAAGCGACAAAACCACTTTCTTACTATAGAACTTTCCTCCCATTTCTTCCTTGCTGAGGCCCTGTCCCACCAGCCTGGATTCAAGAGACTTTCACAAATGATTAGGCTGTTACTCTAAGGATAATTAAACTACTTCCACAGGTAGCTTGGGGAGCTGCTGGGCATTGGGAAGCTTGGAATCAGGTGTGAGTCTAGCATTCCTCATTCTGACCTGCCTGGCATCAGGGGAAGAGCCCCATAGATTCTTTAAATGCCAAGAGAGTCAGGCAAATAGAGCAGTGTGATAAGCTTCTTCAAGTAGGGAGCTTTGGTGGAATCCAGCCTCCACTGACTTTACCGGGAGTTTTGCCAGATTTCCGCCCTTGTCTTTATCCTTATCAGCAAAGCACCCAACAGCCTGCCACCACTCCATGGCTAACACAGTGTGTGGCTGCTTGGGCACAGGGTAATGATTAGAGCAGCTCTGGGGAGATGAATTAATACCTTTGTCTATCCAAACCTGTCCGGGCTCTAAGATCCAGGACAGCGTGGGAGCTATGGGCCAGGCCCCGAGAACAACGCCTTTCCCACAGAGGGTAGGGGCTCTGCCTTGGGTCCTGCTAGACCTCAGGAAGCTGCACTTACTGCAGATAGGGACAGACACTCATTGAACCAGGATTATGCCCCATGGAAAAATCCTCACTGGGCACAGGAACTGGCTGAAGCCTCTTGTGAGAGTCTAGAGGGCTCAGGCAGAAGCAAAAGGTACGCGAATTTTCCTGCTGCCAAAGGACTGCTGAGTTGTGGGGCAATGTGTCAGCTTCGCTCTCGAAAACCAGTGCAGCTGCTACTGCTTTAGCTTAGTCAGCCGAATTGTCTCCTTTTGAGCAGCCTAAGAGGAAATCTACGAGCAAGCATTACTGGTTCTGCAGGCTGGAAAGAGAGCAGAGCACATGGGGAAGGCCCTACTGTAAGGGCACACTCACTGCCCATCACAGGAGCTTAGTTTACCACAGGTAACAGGTTTAGGACTTTAATAAAAAGCACATGACCAGGATAGAGCAGAGCTGAGGGTTTATGCTGTGCCTAGCACAGGAAGGGTGGTGGCAGAAACCAGTGAGAATAGTACAGCTGGAGAGATACTGGAGGTCAAGAGGCCCCATGACCCAGCTAGGAGCAACCACCTCTCTCACTGCACTGTGGGAAACAAACCCTAGAGCACATCATAAAGAAACAGCTGAGGATAAATTAGGCCCTTGAAGAGCATCCTCACCGCCAGCTAGGGTGCACATGGGGCTAAGCACAGCCATGGAGGCTCCCGCAGGACAAAGTCCTCCCTTCACCCATGGACAGCAGAGTCCATTCAGATTGTGCATCTTTGAGCTGCCCTCTCCCTGTGACTCAGCACTGGCTCTGACCCAGTACATGGGACATAGCAGCAGCAGCAGGACAAGAGAAACACCTCGTGCGTGGTACACCCAAACTGGAGTGCATTTACTGGGATCAGTTCAACAGAGGCAGGTCCCCAAGCTAGAGATCGAGTAGCAAGGCACCAGCCTTTCACAACTAGCCCAGCTACAGAAAGACCAATTACAAAGGGAGTGTAATGCTTCCAGGCTGATTTGTTTGGTGTTTTGCTGACTCATCCATATGTTGCGCCTTTCCCTGGTCCTGTTGGCACTCTCTTCTCACTCACCTCCTTGGGCTTCTGAAAAAGGGCAAATTTCCCACCTCTGTGCCATTCAGTATCACACACTCTAGTCAGCCCCAATTTTTCCAGTGGCTCCAGGCTGCTAATCAGTAGGGTCAGCTGTCTCTGGCCTCCCCCGCTAAAGCGGCAACCACTATCTAATGCAATATCCTCAGGGAGTGTGTCATCAATGTATTGGGCAGCATTTACAGTATTTTTCCATCCCATGCCTTAGCAAACAAAGCATGAGGCTGGATATCTTTGACCATGCTGCACGGTGAGCTGAAGTTTCTAGCATTAATTTAGAATCCAGCAGCGGGTTGGAGTAATTCACCCTATTCCTCCAAAGAGCATCACCTTACATTTGTCAACATAGAATTTCATCTCCCTTCATGTAGCCCATACACCTCGCTTGGGTGAGTCGCTGTAGGGTTCATCACAGCCTTTTAAGGAGACAAAGGTTTCTCTCACCCCAGCCTTATCCAGAACAGAAGACCTAGGACAGGTCAGTGTCAATAGCTAAGCAAAGGCCACACACATGTGCTGCCCTCTGCCCTCCCTATAAGAGGCATGGTCACTCTCCAAAGGACCTGGTACTTCTCCCACTAAGCAGGAAGGACAGTGATCTCAAGCACTGGTTGCAAACCAGGGTTCTTCCACCACCAGCCTGACTACAAGTAGAATTAGCTTCTGTCCGTGCTCTACCACACTGAACATAGACTGGTCAGTTTGAATCTGAGTATTTTCACTTGGGGAGGGGGAGAGAAACAAGGCACAAGAACTTTCCAGTCTGGAAGGGAACCATCCCCCGCAAGCAGACTGTCTGCTACAGCAATGGCTCTCAATCTTTCCAGACTATTGTACCCCTTTCAGAAGTCTGATTTGTATTGCATACCCCCAAGTTTCACCTCACTTCAGAACTACTTGCTTACAAAATCAGACATAAAAATACAGTGTCACAGCACACTATTACTGAAAAATTGCTGACTTTCTCCTTTTTACAATATAATTATAAATCAATTGGAATATAAATATTGTACTTACATTTCAGTGTATAGTATATAGAGCAGCACAAACAAGTCATTGTATGAAATTTTAGTTTGTACTGACTTCGCTAGTGTTTTTTATGTAGCCTGTTGTAAAACTAGGCAAATATCTAGATGAGTTGATGTACCCCCTGGAAGACCTCTGCGTACCCCTGGCTGAGAACCACTGTGCTAGAGGGAACAGATCTGCTGCTCAAGATATTGCATGTGCTGTGGGGAACGGTGATGCTCCCACTCAAGACCTCTGGCATCTGCTCTCCATCCATTTTCAACCAGCTGTGAAACCAAGTGACAGACCAGAACAAGCCACAAGGGGAGAGGCAAGTCTTGATTTAGTCCTAAGTGGCGCACAAAATCTGGTCCAAGAGGTGAATATAGCTGAACCGCTTGGTAATAGTGAGTACAATATAATTAAATTTAACATCCCTGTGGTGGGGAAAACACCACAGCAGCCCACCATGGTAACATTTAATTTCAGAAAGGGGAACTACACAAAAATGAGGAAGTTGGTTAAACAGAAATTAAAAGGTACAGCGCCAAAAGTGAAATCCCTGCAAGCGGCATGGAAACTTTTTAAAGACACCATAATAGAGGCTGAACTTAAATGTATATCTCAAAATTACAAAACAGTAAGATCCACAGTAAGAACTAAACAACAAAGTAAAAGAAGCAGGGAGAGGCAAAAAGGCATCCTTTATAAAGTGGAAGTTAAATCCTAGTGAGGAAAATAGGAGCATAAACTCTGGCAGGTGAAGGGTAAAAATATAATTAGGAAGGCCAAAAAAGAATTTGAAGAACAGATAGCCAAAGACTCAAACATAGCAAAACAAATTTTAAGTACATCAGAAGCAGAAAGCCTGCTAAAGGTAAACCACCAATGGTGCCACTGGACGAAAGAGATGCTAAAGGAACACTCAAGGACAATAAAGGTCATTGCAGAGAAACTAAATGAATTCTTCACGTTGGTCTTCATGGGCTGAGGATGTGAGGGAGATTCCCAACCCTGAGCCATTCTTTTTTGGTGACAAATCTGAGGAACTGTCCCAGATCAAGGTGTCATTAAGAGGTTTTGGAACAAATTGATAAATTTAACAGTAATAAGTCACCAGGACCAGATGGTATTCATCCAAGAGTTCTGAAGGAACTCAATTGTGAAATTGCAGAACTAACTGTGGTATATAATCTATCATTTAAATCAGCTTCTGTACCACATGACTGGATGATAACTAATGTGACGCCCATTTTTAAAAAAGGGTTCCAGAGGTGATCTCAGCAATTACAGGCCAGTAAGCCTGACTTCAGTACCGGGCAAACCGATTGAAACAGTGAGGTGGCAAAATTTGCAGATGATACAAAACTACTCAAGATAGTTAAGTCCAAAGCAGACTGTGAAGAGCTACAAAGGGATCTCACAAAACTGGGTGACTGGTCAACAAAATGGCAGATGAAATTCAATGTTGATAAATGCAAAGTAATGCACATTGGAAAATATAATGCCAACTATACGTATAAAATGATGGGGTCTAAATTAGCTGTAAACACTGAAGAAAGATCTTGGAGTCATTGTGGATAGTTCTCTGAAAACATCCACTCAATGTGCAGCGGCAGTCAAAAATGCTAAAATGTTGGGAATCATTAAAAAAGGGATAGCTAAGACAACAGAAAATATATTGCCTCTATATAAATCCATGGTACATCCACATCTTGAATACTCTATTCGGATCTCGTTGCCCCATCTCAAAAAAAGATATGTTGGAATTGGAAAAGGTACAGAAAAGGGCAACAAAAATGATTAGGGGTATTGAACAGCATCTATAGGAAGATAGATTAAAAAGACTGGGACTTTTCAGCTTGGAAAAGAGACAACTAAGGGGGGATATGATAGAGGTCTATAAAATCATGATGGGTATGGAGAAAGTAAATAAGGACATGTTATTTACTCATAACACAAGAACTAGGGGTCACCAAATGAAATTAACAGGTTTAAAAACAAACAGAAGGAAGTATTTCTTCACACAACACACAATCAACATATGGAACTCTTTGCCAGAGGATGTTGTGAAGGCCAGGATATAACAGGGTTCAAAAAAGAGCTAGACAAATTCATGGGGGAAGGTCCATCAATGGCTACTGGCTGCAATGGGCAGGGATGGTGTCCCTAGCCTCTGTTTGCCAGAAGCTGGGAATGGGTGACAGAATGGATCACTTGATGATTCCCTGCTCTGTTCATTCCCTCTGAAGTACCTGGTATTGGCACTGTCAGAAGACAGGATGCTGGGTAGACGGACTTTTGTTCTGACCCAGCGTGGCTGTTCTTAAGCTCAGAGAGGAGGGCACCTAGCAGCTCACCTCCATCAACGGAGGAAGGCAGTGGCAGAGCTGGGAGTAGAATGCAGGGATCCTGACTGCTAGCTCAGTGTTACAGGCACTGCACTATGGTGACCGGCTTCTACAACCCAGCACCTCAAGAGACATAACCAGCTCCCAGGAGCTGGTTCTCTCCCCACTGAGTGTTCTAACTCCCGATCCACCACCTTCAGCCTACTGACCTGCCGAGGCTGCCACTCCAGCAGATACGCACTCGCCCCTAGCTTGTGGCAGGGGGTGCAGTTTTGCTTTCCTGAGGCTGGGCAGACAAGGGGGTGAGGTCGTATCTTTTAGTGGACCCACTTTTGTTGGAGAAGCATCTGCACTTACACACAGATCTCTTCTTCAGGCCCACAACTGTTCCTTCAGAGAGACTGAGCAATTATGCAACTGCACCATGGCTCTTCGTGATGCAAAGAGCCTAACCAGCAGACACCCCTATTACACTGGTAGGCACGTTCAGCCGCAGCGTTTGAAAAGCCAGGCTCCTGGGAGACTGGGATCTTCTCTGCATAGAAATCACATGCCCACGGGAATGGGCTCAGACCAGCAGCAGACTGAGGGACCCACTTACTCTGGTTCAACATGGTCAGGGAAGACTTTAGGCCACTCGCCCCTTGGGCCAGCAGCAGTCCTGAGCCAGGGAGGGGAAGAACCTGGCTTTCTAGCACCACCTGGTGGGTGTCTAGTGAGCAGCAGGGCAGTTCTGCCTCATGAAAGGGACTGGGAATAGTTAATCAGGTGCAATTAGCCAGCCATGAAGAGTCTCTACTTGCCAAGATGGAGGCTTCTTGGGTGAGGAAGGCTGGAGGGGAGTATCCTAGATGGTTGATCCCCCCTCAATAGCTGATGCCTCCTGGGGAGTAACAGTATCCCCTTTCTGACTAGGGACCTCACCTGCTTTGTGCTCTCAGGAAGGGCCTCTGGGCATCACTGTGGAAAGTTCAGCAGAACCATTTGCACAATGCCCAGAGTGATCACAGAAAAAGGACCATAGGGCACAATACTCTCAAAAACAGAACCCCAAAGCCACTCCAGCGTGCGCCTACAACGCTCCCCAGACACACTGGTCACATAACAATGCACAACTCGCAGGCATTCCGCTATCGCTGGGGTGGTGATACAAGGCCCTATATAGAAATAGAATTCTCTTGTATAAACGGATGGGTCCCTTCACCTCAGGGTCAGCCAACGGACCTCCCCCCAAAAGAATCTAGCAGAACGGTGTCTCCAGAGCTTGGACAGGTCACAGGAGACGCTAAGATTGCATCAGACAGGATTTCACGCCACCACCAACTGCCTACAGGAAGTTAGTTCTGTAAGGACCAGCTATGGGTGGGTTTATTACACTGGTGCTGGCCACTGTAACTGACTGGATACTGGACACCCCGTTCTTCAGGCTGATTTCAGTTCTGCAGTAACCCTCTGCCCTAGTGACAGATCAGTCAGGGCTCACCACCCAATAGGGAAGGCACCTCATCCAGCAAGACCAGCAAGCAGCTTGGGGGAGCAGAGGAAACTCAAGACAGTCAGAGCTGGACCTGCACCCCAGCTTGCCACACAGTAAGTGATCATGCAGACGTGTCCTAGGTGATCAGGGTTGCCACATGAACACCATGCAGCACTTGAGAAGATGAAGGGCAGAAACAGGGGTGGCTCTGTCACAGGTAAGTTAAGATCACCGTGCTGCTCCACAAATCCCAACCAACTTCCATCACATCGTTCCAAGCTCCTGGTCCTCACCTTCAAGGTGCTGTGCACTTAGCTTTGCCTACAGTCGGTACGTTTCCTCCTGCATCCCAGGCACACCCACCACCAGATTTCTGAACGCCTCCCACTAGCTCCCTCCGTCACTATTCTTTGCCACAATGCACTTTGCTCTGACACTTGCATCCGGTTCTTGGATATCGGAAATTCCTTGGGGCACAGGCTTCTTCCTTGTGGCTGCCTGGACAGCACCATGTCTGAGCATAGTCCCATATAAACACATCCTCCCCCCCTCCTCCCCCCAATCTTGCTGCCTCTTAGTGGAGGCCGCAGGAAAGGCAGGAGCTGATTGCAAGGGACAGGTTTTCCTCACATACAAACATTTGCAATCGCAGTGAAGGGGACACTGTTAAGGGAGACACTGCACAGTCCTAGGGAAGCACCTTCCCCATCTTTGTTCCCACCACCTCCAAAGATCACTGCAGGAAAAGCCTTTCCCAGCACCTGCTGGTGTACAAGGAATTGGTGAACTTGGGGTCCTAGTCCTGTCCCCCTCTTACAGGCCTCTGACCTTCTGGAGACCTGGAAGAAGAGTAAGAGGATTCAAAGGAACAGCGCATGGTCAGTTTGAAGATTTTATTTAACGGTCATAAAAGGGGAAGCAGATGACGATTCCAAATCCGTTAATCTGGGTCTAAGATTTACAGACAAAATGCACCAAATCAAATTAACAAAAATCTCTCTCTAAAGGGCAGGGGGAGAGGAAGAGTTGGGGCAGGAGACGTAGCTACAGGAAAACCACACTCATTTGGTCCCAGTTCTGGTACAACATCAGTGTTCTCAAAGCAAACAGAGAAGATGGCTGCAGAGCTGGAACACGCTTGTCCAGTAGCCCGAGGGTCCTGGAGAGTTCCTGCCCCCGCCTACCACGTCAGTGTGGGTGTTAGGGATGCCAGGCTGCAGTGCTGTGAGGATGCATGGGGAAAGAGGGTCCGCTCTGGGGACATGGAGGCAGGGAGTTTATTTATCAAGGCAATAAATACTGACAGGCCAGGCACAAGATTTCAAAGGCAGAACTGATACATAAGGCATTAACTGCTCTTGAATTTGTCCATTACAAGCTCTTTGTTCTGACCAGGTTGTGAAAGCAGCTGCCGAACTGGACTGATTTATCCCCAGCCGAAAACCAAACCAAGAGAAGGGGCAGGAGCTGCCCTGGCATTTCAGTGCTTTACAGCCAAAAATGGCTCCAATGAAATATTTTGGAGGCAACAGCAGCACTTGTGACTCCCGTACCCACCGCCGTAAAGACGCTGGGGCAGACACAGGAAGGCACTGGACTGCTGAGAGAGCTACACTAACGGCCAACACCTCCATAGCAGAAAGTGGGAGAGTTCTGCCAGTACAGCTCTCTCTGGACATCCCCACGGATGGCTCTGTGTGGGCTGGGAGCAGCATAGGATGCCACAAGCCCTCCTCCTCTCAGGGCAGTAGGCTCAGGAGAATGAGCCAGCAGCAAGTTAGTCGTGACTGATTTCTAAGGAACCAATTCAATGAGAGTGACTGAGGTGAGGGCGGCATGCTAACAAACCGATGGGGTGGGAGCTAACAAGGTCAGGGCCCGTTCCTGGAGAATGCATGTTACACACATTAAGGCATCATGGTTACAGGAAACAGCCACAAATGAAGCTGCCAGCCAGCGTTCAAGACACTAGCTGGAGGGGAGGGGCAGGCCACAGACATGATTTTAGCCTACAGAAGGGTTCAGTGGCTGCCTGGCATCACAATTCCTCAGCTGCCCAAAATGAGGCACCACCCCATGAGCAGGAGCCCTAGGAAAAGCCCCCTATGTGTGGGGAGCAGCTTGGAGAGTCCCTCTCCTTCAGCACCTGCCTGTGGTTTATTCCAGTGAAGAAAGGTCAGATGCAGCAACGGGACAAGAACCTGGTCTGGGCCCTGGGGAGGGCAGGAAGCACGCTCACTTCAGTGCGTGGTGGAGAGGCCTAGGGGACAGATGCTGAGGCAGGCAGCTGGAGGTCAGATGCAGACACCGTGGTTTGGTCAGCTCCATTCAGTGATTCTCTGGGGGCAGGGAGGGGGAAGGGTTACCGAGCTGAGAGCTCTTGTGGACTTAAAAAATGGGAGGGGAAGGTGTGGTTCCAATGTCAGCACTTTGGTACAGGGTGGGATTTCTACTGTAGCCACTGCCTGGCTAACTCTCTCTCTGGGGATTGGCCTGTGAAAGGGCTACTCCTTCCACTCCTTCTTGATGGTCAGGTTCCACTCCCAGGACAGATGGTCAGTCTTATCATCATCTGTGAATTTGGATTTGATGTTGTAGCTTCCCCGGGCCAGCATACCCTTGGGGGCTTCCTCCATGGGGGTCAGGAACTCATACTCCTCTGCTCGGGGCCCATAGCTCCCAACCATGTAGTCAGTCTTGTCAACTGGAAGGAGACAGGGGTGGGGTGGGAAAGAATGAGCCTCCACAGAGCGGGTGCTGAAGAGCATGAACAGATTCTAGCCCTTCCCGACTGCTGTGCATCTTCCCACAGAAGGCACACGGCTGGGCTCAGAGCCAGAGAATTCAGCCATTCGATGCTAGCTCTGAGCCCCTTCCACATGGGGACGGACACCTGCCCACTCCAGCCTGGAGCCCTGGGCTCCCCACCATGCCCTGGTGTTTTTATAGCATGTTGAGGGGGGCCTCAGCAAGAAAAAGGTTGAGAACCCCTGTTCTAAAGTAAAGAGTCTCCTCCCACCATGCCAGAGCCAGCTGGAGAGTGGGGGTGGCACATACATCTCACTGCAGTGGGGCTGGCTGGGAGGGCCCCCCCCCCCCCACCTTTGCAAAGCAATGTCTGGAACAATGGAAGCACTTACTTTTCACTCCTTTCCTGTACGTGTGCTGAATGTACTTCAGCCCCGACACGATCTCCTTGTTCACCTGCAGAGATAAATAAGACCTCACAGCAGAGTGGCCACGGCCCTCCCCATATCCAGGGCAAGGCAGGGGCCTGTCTCTCAATGCATCCCTTTTGGGACGTCTGGTTGCTGTACGCCTGGAGTATACAGACAGGCTTGGGCCAGTGACTCTCAAAAGTTCTTACCCGGAAGGAGATTTTTATCCGATACTCCACACCCTCCTTCAGCACAAACGACTGCTTCTTGTAGCTTTCCAGGTCACCTACAGAGAAGGGAGAAGTTTGCTCAGACTCCCTAGGGACTGTGCCGTGGGATGCGTTCGGGGGTGTGCCCTGTACCGGAGACTGGAGCTACTGGAATATAAACAAGTGCTAGATTGCAGGCAGGGGAAGTGTCCCTTCCTACGCCCCAGCTCCTGCATTAACTCAGAGGGGGGAGGGATAGCTCAGTGGTTTGAGCATTGGCCTGCTAAACCCAGAGTTGTGAGTTCAATCCTTGAGGGGGGCATTTAGGGATCTGGGGCAAAAATCTGTCAGGGGACAGTACTTGGTCCTGCTAGTGAAGGCAGTGCACTGGACTCGATGACCTTTCAAGGTCCTTCCAGTTCTATGAGATAAGGCATATCTCCATATTTAAAAAAAAAAAAAAAATCCTTTGGTTTCCACAGAAGAGCGCACAAAGCCCAGGGGGGGGAGAAGAGTCCCACTCTCCTCCCAGCAAGGAAGAGAAATGTGATTTACTCAGGGGTGTCCCTGTTTAGCAACCTCACCACCTCGCACCCACCCATGCTGGAAGCAACCACCATTTCTAAGTTAGTCCATGCGAGCCCTAAGGAATCCACCTACCCACACCAGAGGATATGGCTCAGTTTCAGAATGACTTGCTCTTAATGAGACTCAACACCAAGCTCCTCTTCCCAGAATCAGCAGGCAGAAGTGTGATCCTCAAATGGAGTACCCGGAGACCTTGCTCTCTGACTAAAAATCAGGTATCCCAGTGGGACCCTCGGGGCCCATTATCAGGAAGCTACTGATTATGCCGCAATTCCAGCCTCATGCCACTAGAGGAGGCTGGTGCAATATTCCCCATGGATTAGAACCCAGAGAAGCCTTTCATTCAACACTGTTTATTTTGGGGCAGTATTTGAAGAGAGTTCTGGCAACAGTAACTGGTTTGTAGAGCAATTTGGAAAATGTAATTTAGCGTAGGGCTCAGTCCTGCCCCCCTATGGCCGGAGCTGCGTTTGGTGGGAGAAAAGAGGCTTTATGGCAGGATTAGGTCCCCGGGTTTCCTAACTTTAGGAGAGCAGTGAGCCAGCGCTTGCCAAATGGCTCCTGGGCTCCTCCTGCTTGCAGGACTGAACGTGCACAACCCACAGGAGTCCGAAAGGCAGTGTGCTGGGGGCCCTTCGCACTGCAGCTCAGGGACAGGGAGCAGAGAGGCTGCATACTGACCACCAGCCTGGAAGCCCCAAACTTACAGGAGGAGCCTGGCCCCCTGCAAGGTATGTTTGGAAATACACATTTCAGCAGGTCACTTCCACCTCTGGGCTCCAGGTCAGAATGGACAGTGGACCTGGCCTGGCCCCCACCAGGGCTCCTGATTGTCTGCACTGAGCTAGCCTAGGCCTGTCCCCCTTGGAAGGCAGACCGCAGTACCCATCTACTGCTTACCCGTCAGGTCCAGCTCCAGAGGGCCAGGGGCAGTGGCACAGACCAGTGTCAGTTTGGTCACCACCACATTAGGAGTCCTGGGATCTAAGATGAAGAAGAGGCTGTTAGACAAGTGCTAAAAGTGCTAATGGCATACAGGCCCCAGGGCCCAACCCATCTACATCCTTCTCTCTCCTGTCACTCAGTTCCTGGAACCGCAAAGGAGCAGGTAAGAACTAGAAAGAATGGGCCTGTCTGGAGCAGAGATCTAGGGTTCTCCTTGTTTTATACCCAGGGGGGAAGATGTCTCAGAACCTTCCATTCAGAAGGAACATCCCAGAAGATATCAACTCACAAGCTTTATTCAAAGGACCAATGACTGACTTAAGCTAGCCAGGTAAAGACTAGCAGACCAGACAGCTAGCAGTGCCCACATTGGCGTGTTACCCCCAACTGGTCATTTGCATCCTTGAGTTAAAGCTGGGTTTTCAGCAGCATGCATGGAGAGAGATCCGGGAGGAGGGTGGCAGAGTTCCTAGTCTCTGCCTGAAGCAGTTAGCGGTGTAGAGAAGGGGTCTTGGCTGTTGTAGCTGTTTGCTACAACTTTAATGTCCGCACAGATAGAACCACATGCTCTGAGATGACACCAGGACTCACCAGTAGCTACGTTGACAGAACCCAGCAGAGCCTCCTTGTATTTCCGCAGGCTCTCATCATCCTTGTCCAGCTCCTGGATCTCTTGGATGCTTTTCTGGGCAGGTGGTTTGTAGTTGACAGAGTGTTCATCTTCCTCGTTCTCTGCTGCAATCTGGGCCAGCTGCTCTGCGGTCGGCTCCTGCTCTGCCATCTGTACACGCGTGAGTTGCACCTAGGAGGGGAGAGTGGGAATGGGACCAGTGGCCTGATGCAGCTGCTTCTCAGCAGAATGGGCTGTTGTGCAGCAAGTCCTGCAGGGCTCCCCAGTAGACACCTCATTCCTTCCTCGGCCAACGCAGGGCTCCCCAAGATAGCAGGGGGGGCTGGATGGGGTCCCCCGGAAGGGAGCGGTCAGGGGACAAGGACCAAGGGGGTTGGATGGGTGGGGGATTCTGAGTGGGCAGAGGCCAGGCTGTTTGGGGAGGCACAGACTTCCCTACCCAGCCCTCCATACAGTTTCGGAACCCCGATGCGGCCCTCAGGCCAAAAAGTTTGCCCACCCCTGATCTAAGAAGAGATGTCTGCTCCATTGTTGGCACAAGTCCCAGAGCCTCAGTGACGATCAACAGGCCTGTAGCTCAAAATGCAACTGGATCAGTATGTTCTAAAAGGGGCACTGGCTGTCCCCAAATTGCAGGGAAAGGCACCTGCCTTGGCTGATCTCATACTCAGTCCTTTCCAAAGGTCTGAGCCAAGGCAAGGCCAGTGAAAAGCAGCAGCTATCGGATTAATAGCATTTGTATTACTTGGCTCAATGGTGAAAGTCTCCAGCCACTTTCTGAACAGACAATAGGAAGCAGCATTGACCCAGCCGCTGAGCAGATGATTCTGCTGCCACAGCACCATTGTAGAGGGCCTCTTCAGACTAGATCTACTGGTCCCTTCTGGCCTTCATCTATGAATTCAGTAGGAAGATGTCTGATCTCTGGTATATCACATTTCACCTGTTACCCCTATATTGAGCCCAACAAAATGTTTGGCTAACGCATCTTTTAGAAAGGCATCCATCTAAGACTGGATTTGAAGACCAGAGATGAAATCCACCACTTCCGTTGGTTAACCAGTTAATCAGCCTCACTGTTAAAAAAAACTATTTTTAATTTTAGTTTGTTTGGCTTCAATTTCCAGCAATATGTTCTTGTTCTGCCTCTCTGCTAGATTAAAGAGACCGTTAATAGCTGGTATTTTCTCTCCATCAAGGTATTTACACACCACATTTTTCTGGATAAGCTAAGCAGATTGGTCTCACTCTAAGGCATTTTCTCCACCCCTCACATGTTTTGTGGCTCCTTTCTGTACCCTCTCCAGTTTTTCAACATCCTTTTAAAAAATGTTGACCCCAGAATTGTACACACTAGAATCAGTCTCAGAGGCAAAAACTACCTCCTCATTCTGACTCTCTACTCCTGGTTTAGACAACCAAGGGTTACATTAGCTCTTCGACGCAGCACCACACTGGGAGCTTGTCCACTCTGACCCCTAAATCCTTTTGAGAGTCAGTGCTTTCCAAGATACAGTACCTAATTGTAATTTCTAGAGGTCTGACCTTTTAACTTGGTGCATTGATGAATTTTCTTTCAATGGGCCCAGCTTACCAAGTGATCCAGACCAGTGACTCTCAACCTTTCAGACAACTGTAGCCCTTTCAAGAGTCTGATTTGTCTTATATACCCCCAAGTTTCACCTTGCTTAAAAACTACATGCTTACCAAATCAGTCAAAAATACAAGTGTGTCACAGCCCACTACTACTGAAAATTTGCTTCCTTTTTCATTTTTACTATAGAATTATAAATCAATTGGAACATAAATCTCATGCTTACATTCCAGTGTACAGTATATAGAGCAGTATAAACAAGTCATTGTATGAAATTTTAGTTTGTACTGACTTTGCTAGGGCTTTTTATGTAAAACTAGGCCACTATCTAGATGATTTTAGTACCCCCGGAAGAACTGTGCATACCTCCGGTAGAGAACCACTGATCCAGATCACTCTGTAGGACTGCCCTTTCCTCATTTACCACTCCACCAATCTGTCATCCACAAGTTTTTATCAGCAATGATTTTATACTTACTTCTGGATCTTTTATAAATACACTGAAGAGCATCAGGCCTAGAACTGATCCCTGCTGAACTCCACTAGAAATACCCTCACTCAATGACTATTACACCTGCATAGTTACCTTTATCAACCAACCTTTAGTTTCATCAAACAACTAAATCAGGTTTGACGAGAACGATTCACAAGAGACTAGGGAGAGGCAGAGTCTCCCAATAGCTGCCAATGAGACGCACTGCGGAACTGCAGGGGGAAAGTCTCCTGGGTGGATGATGCAGCCATTTGCTCCCAAACTCCAAATATTCCCCTCACACCAGAGGAAGGGGAGCCTCCACTTTGAGTTGTCATAATTAATCACTAATTAAACCTCAAGTCAGAGCAAAGGGAGCCTGGAGGAAGCCAAGCTATCGAGAGCCAGAACTTGAATCCAGAAGTGACCTCCCCTGCGGACACTTGTTAAAAAGAGGCCCAGTTACAGTGCCTCTCTAAGGCCACTCACTACCTGCACTCAGGCCAGTGCTGGACACTGGAAAGCAGTCAGAATTTCAACGCGAAACACAGCAGGCCAGCACAATGCTAGAACGCAGCTCCTCCCAGTCCTGCACTCAGCTCCGGAAGCTCTGCATGGGTGTGTCCGCATGCTTTGGACATTACTGAAGAGCTGCTGCTGCCGCCGCCGCCGCCACCAATCTTGCATTAGTCAGAGCAGGAAATCAGTTCAACAGGCCCCTGTCTGCACCCCAAGCATGGGGCTGTGTCCCATTTGCTCACGCCCCAACAAAGCATCTGGGGTATCTTGTGCTTCCCCTCCCCTAGCAGCACCTAGTCTCCATCAGCCCCATCTTCCCAAGCATCCAGGCCTCCCAGCCCCCAAGACAGACACATTTAGAATGAACATCCTGCCTCAAGGGGGACAGAGGAGCTGTTCTGCTAGCCACCACCCGCTGTTGCCCTCATTATAGCATTAGACCCATTGGCATGGATGGACCAGAACACCCACGCGCCTGGATGAACCTGAATACATTAAGGACCATTGCAGTCCCCCATTAGCCAGGAGGTCAGGGCTGTTACGCCTAGCAGCTCAGGACAGGGCTCATCTCTCCTCAGAAGACATGGACAGGAGTAATGCTGCTGCACTTCCTTCAGCATGGCCTCCAGGCAGAGCTAAGAACAGCAACAACATAAATCAGAAGCCACACAATGCAGCAGAGCTCTTGGGAGGGGAGGCCAGTGTGACCCTTGTGTGGGTGGAGGGGCGCAGAGGCACACTGCAAAGTACTTGGGGGGAGGGTGCTCCTCCCTACACTGAAAAGCACATGCCTGAGGTCACAGTTCCTCAGCTGCTTCTTCAGGAAAGGCACCAAGCCAGAAAGGAAGGAGGCTTCCAGGCACACAAATCTTTTCCCAAGGCCCTTGACCTCTTCCTTTGGGCTGCAGAGAGGAGCCATTTACCACAGTTCAGGGTTAGTAGGACAGAGTGGGCCTTAGGGTAACAGGCACTTTGCTGTTCGTTTCCAGGTGCCCCTTGCTGGGTGAGATTCCTTGATTTTGATTTTCCTAGCAATCAATTGTAACTGACCTTTCCAGAGACACCCTATGGCCTGTGCTCACGAGTCCCATACCATCAGGAGCACAGGCCTAACGTTTTTAGCATGCACAGGACCTCCTGCAAAAGAGGCAGCGAGCCCCCCCCCCCCCCCCCAATCATCATAATTCCTTCTTCTAAGGACTTGAGCTCCACTTAGCCAATAAAACCACCAGTGTTCTGGTGTGATAACTGATAGTGTGACAGATCACAGGTCAAATCTCAGGCATTATTGCAGGGAAACTCTATTCTCAGGCACCCCCAGATCCTACCTGCCTAGGAAATGCTCCCTGTTCGAACCTTCTGTCCTACAGCTGCTGTAATGCACCTAAAATGTGACCGTTGCCTCACACGGACTGTCTTTTTCTTCCTGGTCTTTGAATCTTTTCCATACTCCTGGTCGCTGTCATTGTCCTGAACACCAGATTCCCTCCCACCAGCCTAGCATCTCATCTCTGATCACCTTCCTTTGGACTCCAAGTTGCAGTTTTCAACTGCAAGTTCAAACCAGACAGATATTTAGCTACAGAAAGATCACCATTTACCATGATGTCACACGACAAGAGTCTACAGTACCGCAGAACCTCAAGCTAGTTCTGGCAGGACCTTCCAAGGTCTCTCACCAAACTTGATCTGTAATAGAACTAGAGAGCCTCCAGGCTCCTGAGAGATTCCAGCTAACTAGAACAGGGTAACATGTGCCTGTTGCTGGCTAAAGCCACTTCTGAGTGGGAAGAGAACTCCCAGACTCTACTGCTTCTGGAAAAGTCAGGCCCTAGACCAGGCCTGCACAACTCAAAGCAGCAAGGGCCATATTACTCCAAAGAAAACAGCTGAGGGCCGAAACCCCACAGCCCTGCGGAAACACCCCCCTCCCCCAGTGCCGCCCGCCCTGTGGAAACAACCCCTCCTTCCCCAGCGCTGGGGTGTGGAAGCCTGTAGAGGGGGAAAGAAACAGCGTGCATAGGGTGACCAGATCACAGCAGTAAAATAGGACCCACCCCCTCCCCACTCAGCCCCACCATCACACCCCTCTTCACCCCCCCAGGGGTCACTATATTACTGCACACAGTCAATCAATGCAGTTGTAGATAAATCTCTGCATTATGCATTTTCGTATAACTTTTATATGACTTTGTATTGAACCTTGGTAATATGTTATAGCGGGCCCCTAAGGTAGTATAATTAAGGTAAAAGAAAAATGTCTTTTTGCTAGAAGTAGAATAAGATCTTCCCCCCACTTTGTATTCAATTGCCCTGTTGAATGAATGAGGTGTGAATGAGGAAGGCGTGAAAGGCAGGCACCTCCAGACATCTGCAACCCTTGCCTACTCACCCCCCCACGGGCCGCAGCCACATGTTGTGCAGGCCTGCCCTAGACTGTCTTGCTCCAAGTAATAATGCAGCTGCAGAAGGCTCCAGATGCATCTCATGCTATCCAGAACCTTGGAGATCACAAAAGATGAAACAATGCTTGTGAGAAATTGGAGCAGGCTGAATCACTCTTCCTAGCAGAGGGAATTCTTACTGTCTTTATCCCGCTATCCAAGAGCCCTGCTGTTTCAAAACTTACAAACTGTTAGTTCCTCCAGGGTTAAGCAGGCAGGACATGAGCACTAGAAAGACAGGCTCCTAAAACTGCAACCTGGCTACAGTTACAGCCTGATTAATGATGTGGCAACCGAGGAGCTAGCAGTATTGCAAGGGGGCACATCAACCTCTGCTACCTAAGAAATTTGCTGGTGAGAACACATGCCCCAATTTCTGCCTTTTACATGAACAATCCCCAGAACAGAGACCTTTACAGAGCAACGAACTCTATACACTCTACAGCAGAAGTTCTGTGGCCCCATCCCTGGTCAAAGCCCTTAGACATTACTGGAATACAAATAATAACTCAGAGTTTGAGAGAAGGTCCCTTCAAGCAAGCTACAATTCTGGTTGGCCTGGGGGTAAGTGAGTTATGCTCAGTGAGGGAGACTGGGTGTCAGAGGTGAGTTTGATCTCATCACCATGCTATCCCATGGTGGGAGCAGCAACATGGATGGGTGTGTCACTTGGCAAAGAGAGTAAATAAGGACTCACTAATCACACCAGCAGGCAGGTTGATGGGACATTTCATATAAATTGCTCCCAAGCCCATACCCACAAGAATTCAGAAGAAAGGAAAAGTTGGAGCCTGATCATCCCACAGGGAAAGCCCCTCTTATGCCCTGGTACAAAGTTACTGCAGAATTCCAACTGTCAGGATTCCCACCTTATCTGGGGGCTTTGAGTCCACCCACTGCCCAGTCATCAGGAATAATGAAAGTACTCCACAAGTGCCCTGCATCCTCTCAGGCACACTGCAGTTTGGATCCAAGCGTCCAAGAAGCTTCTGACTGCCAGAAGTTGGACTGGAGGACAGGGTCTGGATCACTCAATAAATTGCCTTAGTCTCTTTACTCCCTCTGAAGCATCTGGGACTAGCCACAGCTAGAAGACAGAATACTAAACTAGGCGGACCACTGGTCTGACCCAATATAGCCATTCTTATGATCTCTTTGCAGATAACCCAGTATGGGACTGCAGTAAGTACACTCGAGAACACTCAGCAAATGGGGAGCAGTCAGTCACGTCAAGACCGTTAGCACTCAATGGCAGATGACTCCATTAGCTGTGCTCCCCATTAAGAGCTCTTGTAGTCCTGTACTGAGTAGTGGTAACTGTCTGAATTCTGAGCACGCTGCAGTCTGGTTAGTGACAACAGTTAATGCACAAGCTTTTCATCATGAGAGACAGCTGCACATATTGCCAAGAATAAAAGCAAAAAGTTTGGAGAGTCTTTGTAATGTTTCCAGTAGGGAAATAAGCAATGCCACCCCACAGTGTGGTATAACTGATGATGATGGAGTCTCATGTCATGTCGACATAAGGGGATTCTACAGACCCTATAGGTGAATGATATACAAGTTCAGACCAATGCAAAAACCGCAAATCTGGTTACACATGGAACACACATGATTGTCCATGACCATTGCAGACTCTTGTATCTTTGCTGTGCGCTGTTCACATTTTTCACAAAGTGTTAACACACCTTGCATCAAAACAGTGAACAGCAACATGACAAATCAGCTACCACCTTGGTGTCATGGGCTGTTGCTTCCCAACCGATGGGGTCAACCTGACACACTTCCAAGTTTGACTTTAGTGGGTCTTTACATTGTTTGTACTGGCCACCATGAGAACAGATGCCTTGCATTATTTGACCATAACACATGGTCTTGGGTATTCATGAGTTCACTATACAAGTGAGATGCCCAAACCAATGCAGCTGAGTTTTAATGAGCATGCTTTGAATGCCTGACATCCAAAAATGATTAAGGATTTTGATACTGGAAATCTTGTCACACCATTTGCAGGGTCAACTGGAACAAATACAGCACACATGGAACTGATCAAGTTTCCTAAAGTGGCAGCAATATGTTGCCAATATCTCACAACCATGTAAAACTGTTGTAAGTGCGACTGCCTGATAGACAGCTTACTGCTTATTTTGATGCCCCTATTGTTCCATAGGTGGTACAACTAGTACAGGGCTAGAAAAACTGGGGTGCTGAATATTAGGACTGAGGTGCACTGCAAGAACTCTGGGAGACATAGGACTGAAACAGCAGAGCATTCTGGACTATAATTGAAATTTAGGCCAGAATATAGGTGCTTCAGGTTGCTGGGTTGTGTGGGAGCCACAAGGCTGTATTAGTAGGGTGTGCTTCAGCTGAAGCTTGAGAAACAGCAACAGAACTGTGTAGGGCAGTGGTTCTCAAACGTCTGTACTGGTGACCCCTTTCACATAGCAAGCCTCTGAGTGTGACCCCCCCTTATAAATTAAAACCACTTTTTTATATATCTAACGCCATTATATATGCTGGAGGCAAAGCAGAGTTTGGGGTAGAGGCTGACAGCTCACAACCCCCCATATAATAACCTCATGACCCCCAGTTTGAGAACACCTGGGTAGGGAATGCTTACACAGCACTTCCTATACTATGCTGAGCTGCGGCCAGCACTACTGCAATTTTATATACTTAGTTTAGAAAAAGGGAAGCTGCCATTTTCAGAGCTGTTAGATAAGAGGGTGGAAAACCATGGAAAAGATCATCCTTTCCCTCCCCCGCTCCTTCTGATGGGGCTTTCATACCCTGGAAAAAGGTACAGCAGGTACCTTAACAACCAAACTACATACTTTTCATGCATATCTGCTTTGAAATGCACTGTCTGGCATTACAGAAGAAACAACAGGCCTCACTTTAATCATTCTAACAAGGCAGGAAGGCAACATAGGGAAATCGCTTCCGGATTCCCCATCACCAGAGCAATCCAAAAGCAAGCAGTGAAAATACCCCATTTGAGGGAGGCTAGGAGAGCACTTAGCTGGTTGGGAAGTACAAGGATATGAACATTCACTGCACGTATTAAATGATCCTCAGAAAAGCAGGTTGCCACCCAGATTCAACTCTGAATTTAAGAGCAGCCACACACAGCAGTAATGAGCCACCATAAAGCTGTTTCCCATGCATAAATGCTCCGAGTCTAACACCCCAACAGTCCAGAGACCTCCTCCCATCGAAGTCTAGCAACAAGTTTTAATTTGCTCCTCCCACATCACTGCACCAGTTTTTAAAAGACTCCACCATCAGGACTCTAAAAACTGTGCTGTGAAGTGGGGGGGGGAATTCATACTCCTATTGTACGGCCTCTCTCCACTCCAGGTACTAAAGATAAGCTACAAAGGGAAAACACCAAGTTAGTGTCCTTCACAGTACATAAAAAGCTTGAAAAAAGTTCTGAAGTTCTTATTAAGAATTGTTTGATATTCTCTCTCTGAATACTCTAGATGACTGAAGGACTATATATGCCCCCAAAACAAACCTGATTAACTGAGAAGGGAAAGGGCTTTTCCTTTATTCTTAAAGGATAGTTAATTCAGGGCTAAGAAACAGCTGGAAGAAGAGCTCAATCAGCAGCCCAACACCTTCAAGGAAGGCTTCTGGATGCACCCACTTCACGTCTCAGGGCTGCCAAAGGGATCTCCAGCGAAACAGCCAAGACGACTTTATAGTCCTGATGTTTCACGACAGCCACAAAGCGTTTTTTGAGACCCCACAAATCCAGGCGTCCCCGCCCTCGCCACGCCTTTGAACTCTGGCCACGACTCCCCCTGGAACCGCCACCAGCAACAAGGAAGCAACCGCTGTTCCCAGACACCGGCCCACAAACGCCATGACCGGGGCTGTTCCCCGCCCTGCCGCCCGCTCCTAGCGGTCACCGGGATCCCGAACGAGCCGCTCCAAGGCCTGACCCGCTCACAGGCGGCCCCCGCGCGCAGCGGGCCGAGCACGTGCCCCCGCAGGCGCGTGACGAGGGCGCCAGGCGCGGCACCAGCGGGGCGGAGGGGACCGTGCGCCCAGCCGGGAGCGCGGAAGGGGCGCTGGGCCCCAGGGGACTCCCGGCCTGTGCCCAACAAGGGGCCCCCCGCCGCCGCCGCCGCGCCCCCTCCGCCCGCCGCCGCCGCCGCCGCGCATCCCCGCCCCTCCCTACCCGGCCCGTTCGCCTCCTCGCGCTGCTGTGACAACGCCACCCGGATCCGCCCAGCCGCCTCCGCGCGCGCCCCCGGCACTTCCGGGACACTGCCGTCACTTCCCGTTATAAGAGGCCAGAGCCCCAGCGCCTCACTTCCGAGCAGACCTCGCCGCGCTGATTGGCCGGAGGAGAGCGCGAGGGGCGCGCGACCGACGGTGAAAACGATAGAGTTCGGATCCTGGCTAGAGCGACTCCTCAGGCTCCGTTACCCTCCTGGCTAGGGAGCGGGGGACTTCCGGCCTCTTAATTGTTAGCGGAAGCCCCCGGGCTGACGGGCGGGACCGGAAGCGCCGAACCTGGACTAGAACGAGGAACAACGTCACCCGCGGCGGGGCGGTTCCCTGCTGCTGACCCTGCCCGAGGGGCCTAGTCCCAGCTCCGCAAGGACAGTTCAGGGGCGCGGGGTTCCCTCATTCTGCCCCCCCGGCTCTCTGCGGACGCCGCTTGGCTGCTCCATGCTCTGTCCTGGGTCGGGTTTGTTTTCAGCTGCCGCCTTTCACCCTCGGGAAGGAACCGAGTTCAATTCCCCGTGAATGTTGACGTTGAATTTCCCCTGGGCAGCGAGGCGGCGGGGCGGGGCCTAGCTGAGAGGCAGCTCGCCCTGCTCCAGCCTCGCCCTCGCCCCAGCAGCTGAAGGGAAGTTGGCAGCACATCTTGGGGGGAGGGAGTAGTCCCCGCTCACATGGGGGATCAGCGTGGAGGGAAGAGGCTTTCCATTGTCCGCTTGAGAGGGTGAAAGAGGACCCCAAATCCCTTCTCTGAGGGGGAAGCAGGGGTCAGTCTTCCCCTGTGCTCTTCGGGAATAGGGAAGCTCCAGAATACTTTTGTCCCCTGCTAGAAACCTCCGGAGTCTCAGCTTGGTGGGATGTTCTCCCTTTGCCAGCATTATACGCCTGTGGGGATGCACTGAGCCCACCCCTTTTCGGCTCCCTTTGTCTGAGGGAGTGTCTGTCCCATGCAGTGAGCCTGGCCAGTTCCCACTTCCCCATCCTTCTCTCAGGGTGTCTTAAACGCAGGCTTACCTAAGCTCTTACCCAGGTTTTAGCCCTAGTTCCCTACTGTCCTTACACACCACTTATAGCTGGTCTCATATGCGTTTTGAAGCTGGGCTTGCTTACCTGGCTGGGGATATAGGTACCCAGCTCCATGAAGATCTTCCTCATGTGGAAGTTAATCTAGAGTCACTGTTGCTCATCCCAGGTCTCCATGAGGATACCCTACCTCTCTTTGCTAGTTGTCCTGCAGCATGCTATGTATATGGGGGATCCACAATGATACAGCAAGCATTAGCTGTCTCCAGTCTATCCAGTATCCATGACGCACCACTACTTTCCACAGCTCAGCAACCCCTGGTAAAATACCCTCCTTTGTGTACATTGGCCTCTTCCTACACTAGCAGCACAGCCACAAGCAGGAACAGCTCATCTGTCTGTGCTGCATACATCCCTTAGCACCAGCTGGACCAGACAACTGAAGATCATGCAGAGCTGGAAGTGCCTCCATTAAATATGCTGGTAGGCTAAGAACACTTCTGCACAGAGGCCCCAGAGACAGGCCCAATTTCTCCCACAATACAGTGCAAAACAATTCCTAGAGTGGGTCAACAGACACTAAATACCCTGGAATACATTTGCAGAAATCCTAGTGCCAAATCAGGTAACTGAAGAACCAGTATGGATGCAGCTGCACAGGTATGAGTCATGCAATTCTGCAGTGTGGCTGCTTAGAGGCAGGCTTGGCAAACCTGGGTGTTCATGCCGGAGTACAATCTACAGTGATGTCATTCCCTCAGTGCTATGTCTGTAACATAGATTGAACTGTCTTTTTAAAAACATGTCATTTGGGGTGGAGAATCTCAATCTCATGCCTAGAGCACACACTCAACTTTTCCATGCTGAAAACTGTCTACTTAACTCGTTTCTTATTTTAGCTGTGGAGTACATGAACAATAGTGATACCACTTCCCATACCTGACTTCCCCCCCAAATGATGCAGAAGTTCTCATCTTGAGCCTTGCCAGTCTAGAAAAGTCCTCATAGTTTGTCACTTAATGATCACATGTTGGGCCTAGAGGCATGAACACTTAAGTCCAAACAAAGTGCTCGTGGTTGCATTGGCACAAGGGCCATGTGTATGATTTGCTTTCTCCTGATTTCTAGGTTTAGCATTCTTCTCCAATATGAACACTACTAGGAAGGTAAAAGAGATGTCCTGTACCTTATCAACAAGGTTTGCTTTTAGACACATAAGCTGAGGTTTCCTTTGCTGCATCTCCCAAAAGAACTGGAAGGTAGCTCTTTTCCAGGCCCAACTGCCAGTAGATTAGTAATGAGTACAAACTGAAGATTATGACCTCTAGATTCTTTTTGCTAGAAGTTTTTTAATCAGACACCAAAGCCATTTATAGAAATAATTCAATAGGGAATTGATAGTTGAAAGACTAAATCTTTACTTGGCATTTTGGAGTCACTGAATTTGCACAGCAACTGTTTACAGTAAAAATACTGAAGAGGTGGGACCAGCACTGAACTTTGGAACCAAGTGTTAAATACAAAACAACAAGAATTTCACCTCCTCCCAGAGACCAGCAAGGAGGTTTGTGCACCCTTTATTAACTCGTTACACTGGAGTGAGTCTTCATTTCATTTCAGGCAGATGTTTAAATAGAGCAGTATTGGATTATGCAGCTACCCACAGGATCTACTCAGCACAGGGAAGTTGGTGTGCACATTTTACAGGCCACCACTGACACTGTGGGGACGGAAGATCTGAGGCAGAACTCTCCCCTTCCTCAGAGGAGAGTGACTTGACACCAACATTTAGAAATGGGCCTGCATACCAATTCCGCTGATCCCTTCCCACCACATTCACATTCCTGCAGCCCCAGGCCAGGCTTCTTCCCTGGACTCCAGCTGCAACACGAAGCAGACGTTTACAGCTCTAGACACATTTCTATTTTATTACGGCAAAGGTGAAAAAACCACCTCAGCCCAACAGGCAACCAGTAAAATTTATCCCAAAAATAACTCGGTACAAAACAGATCTGTTTCAGAATTAAAAAAAAACCTTTACATGAGTTTAAAACCTATTCCAAAACATAAAAGTAAAACAAATTCCATCCTTGATATTAGTGGCCACAGTCATACACCCCTCCCTCCGGAGAGCATGGAATGAGATGTCTGGAGTCCTTTCCATGCAGGGGATGTGCTCACTGCTTTAACTGGTGTCCATCTAGAAGAAGAGAGAAGCTGTTATTCACAGTGCTGCAAGACAGAACAGGAAGAAAAAGCTTTCCATGGGTCTCACGGAAACTTTGCTGTTAAAATATAGGTCTATCAGATGGAGTTAGGCCTTTCTACAGTAGTAAAGTGCACCATTTTAACTAGATCAATTTAAAACTGTCTTGTTAAGCCAGTGGAACATAGCAAGCTACTAGATAAGAAAGGGTCAAACTGGTTTAAATGCATTAAAGATTTGTACCAGTTTAACTTGGTACATTTTAAAATTCGTTATATTAAATCAGTGTCCATTTCTATTACAGACAAGACCTTTGTTTCCCTGTACATACATAGTTGCTCTCTACTGTATATTTTCTCGTGCTTTGTCCAGTCTAATTCTAAAAGACCCCATTTAAATGCCGCCACTTCACCCAAGGAGTGGATTCTACAGCTTAATACGTCTCGCTGTCAATGTTTTTTTCTGTTATTCTGCCTAAGGCTCTCCTCCTCCCCAATCACCTCTAATTTCATCCTATTCCTTCTAGTTTAATTGGTGAGCTGTGGGGCATACTCTCAAATGTAGAATCTTCCTAAATTATGAAAAATGAATAGTCAATATGGTAGGTCCTGTGCTGTATGTTGATAATAAATCCATGTTAATGTTACCAGTTTTCAATGTGCTGCAGATTTTTGTAGTGACCTCACATAACAGCCTACAGAAATGGCCAAGGAGAATCTTGTTTTGGCAGCTGGGTAAGGTGCAGGTGGAACTCAACACCCCAAGGATGTCTGGGAGGAATTGTGAGACTCAGCGTATGATAGGCACGTTTTTGCTGCAGTGATCAGCAGTACAAAGTTGACATTAAACTATCAAAAGATAGTTTGATGAGAGGACTAGGACAGCTCATGCCTCTCTATGTTATTTCTTCAGCCCATGTGCAGACTCAAGCAGACATCAGTGCATCAATGAGCATACAGTTCAGTATTTTCTTTGCAACCAGGACGAGAAATAATTATTTCTGTAAAATAACTTAGATTCTAAAGCACAATGCTGAAACAAATTAATTCCATTCAGGATATTCTATGGGACACACTGAATTCCACCTATCGCCTCCCCACTTTGGCCAGGTCTGTTCTGTACTAGCAAAATGTTCCTACTGGGTTGCAGCCTATATTGGCAAAATGGCACTTTTGATGATTTAACTGATTCCTGCCCCTGAGCAAATTAAGCTATGTTGGCAAAAGTTCTGCTGGTATAACTCTGTCAGGGATCACACATCATCACACCTGACTGACAACTTCAGAGCAGTGGTTCTCAACATGTGGGCTGCTTGTGGCCCAATCAGTACACAGTTGCAGCCCATGTGACATCCTCAGGGCCATACTAGTAGTATATATAGATTGTGAATGAGAGAGATGCATATGCGGCCCACAATGGTATATAGGTTGAGAACTACTGCTTTGGAGTGTAAACCTGGCCTTTAACCTGACAGTTTTGCATAGGGAAGCCCAAAATTGTATTAGTCATGTTGCCAGACTCCTGCCCATCCACCCTTCAGTCTCTTGCAGCCATGGTTTTAATCTCTAGGTCTCTTTGTATCATTTTCCCTCATTGTCATCTTATTTCAGTATCATTGGGAGAGTTTCAGCAACACTGGCCCCAACCTGGATCGATCACCAGAAATGCCCTCTCATAACTACCTACTCTGTTGTTTGTGATCCTTTGTTTATGGTTTGAGCCAGTTTCCAAGCCAAGTTTTCCATCTGAGATTTATGAGGCTCAATTCTTTATTAAAATCCCATGAGACCATGCCTACTGCATTTCCCCCAATGCTATTTTTGTAGTTCTATCAGAGAAAGCAATCAGGTTTGCCTATCAAGATTTGCCCTTTATAAGCCCACAATACTGCTTATTGCTGCTTCAACTTCTAGATATTGCGTGATTTTCTAATCACATTTTTTCCATTATTTTACCAGTGGTGAGTGAGTCTTACTGGACAGTAGCTGACAGGAACACTTTCTGATTCTGCTAAACGGCCAAATCTGCTCCCTTCAATCTTCAGGCACACCCCAGGTATCCATGACTGGATTTTTAAATGTTCAATGGTACAGTAAGTTTGTCACCCAACTGTCTTAGGCCAGAAGGCATTTCATATGGCTCACCCAATGGGCTCCCCCCCGCCCAACACACTTCATCACCTGCTCTTTAACAAATTTAAGCTATGCAGCCTTTGGATTTATTAATTACATCAGCTGGTTTATACATGGCACCTGCGTCCTCCTTTGACAACAACCCCCTCCTGCTCCCACTTTCCCTAGTAGTCTCAGACTAGTCTGGTTGGTTTGCCTGTTTCTATTACTGATTCTTTATTACTGGTGTACAGGGCGATGGGCACTGGAGGTACCACCTATAAATACAACCATTCCCCATCACCCCTCATCACAAGAGCAACACCAACTCAGGCGTGTTAGCTTCCCAGCCCTTCACTCACCCATAAGATATTGAATACATCTTTTCAAATAAGTGAGATGTGCAGTTGTGTGTTCATTCATGTGTTCCCAGGATATGCAGCATGCAGTGTGCGATTACATGCGAGAGTGGACACCTAGCCTGTTTGAAAAACTGGTCCTGGATGTTGCAGAATGTCCCCACCCCAGAGCTGGCTGTTTCTCATTCATGAGTAACAGCAGTTGGTGGAACCAGGTACTGCTTAGCCTCAAGGAGGCTTTTTTGGTTTCATGTTCTGATAAATACTCCACCTTTTCCTGTGTAGCCATTGAGAGCTAACCCTTCCATTTCCAGATAAGGACTGATTGAGCACCACACTTACCCTGGCATTATAAGCATCCAACTGTGCATCTAGTTCTTCTGCAGAGAGCTGCTGTTTGGAACTTCGTCCAGCCCCTCTGCCTCTCCCTCGGTTCCCACCACGGTTACCTCGCCTGTTGCCACCTCCACCACCAAATCCTCCTGAACCACCACGGTTTCTGGTCATGCCTCCTCTGTTTACACTGTGAAGCAGAGAAAGAGCTGTATTACAGGCACAGTACAGTCTAGTCAACCCCAACAGCCACAAAGAAACGCAAATTCAGTGCCCATGCTAATCACATGCAACAGGCCCATATCAAACAAAAGCTTCTTACCTCTGTGCTGGTCTCCGCTGTGTGTCTATCTGTGATGTAACCAGCTGAATGTTCATAGGGCGCCCTAAAAGAGAGAAAGTAATAATTAATCTTTATACACGTGCTACTGGAATCTAGAGTCTTCCACCCAGCGAGTGAAATGTCCTGTGAAAACAGCCAGACTCACCATCCAGGGGGACTCCATTGTACTGCTTCATAGCTTTCAGAGCATCTGCCTTTCTTTCGAAATGCACATCTGCTGTCCCTAAACTGCGTCCAGACCGATCATAATGCACCGCTGCCTTCTTCAAGGTCCCAAACTCTGCAAAGAGCTCCTGTGCAACAGAGAGGGGAGCTGTTACCACTAACCAAACTGCTGCCAGAACATCTATCTTACAGCAGCACCAGGCAGGAAAGGACAAGGGTTGGCAGCTTCTCTAATACAAGCACCATCTCTCAGAGGTTTGCAGCTGTCAAAACCTAAAGGTAAATTAATTGAGGGGGTCAACATACATGTGGACAAGGGTGATCCAGTGGATACAGTGTACTTAAACTTTCAGAAAGTCTTTGACAAGGTCCTTCAGCAAAGGCTCTTAAGCAAAGTAAGCAGTCATGGGATAAGAGGGAAAGTCCTCTCATGGATCACTAACTGGTTAAAAGATAGGAAACAAAGGGTAGAAATAAATGGTCAGTTTTCAGAATGGAGAGAGAGAAATAGCAGTGTCACCCAGGGGGTCTGTACTGGGACTAGTGCTGTTCAACGTATTCAGAAATGATCTGGAAAAAGGGGTAAACAGTGAGGTGGCAAAATTTGAAGACAATACAAAATTACTTAAGATAGTTAAGTCCAAAGCTGACTGCGAAGAGTTACAAAGGGATCTCACAAAACTGAGTGACTGGGCAATAAAATGGCAGATGAAATTCAATGTTGATAAATGCAAAGTAATGCACGCTGGAAAACATAATCCCAACTACACATTCAAAATGTTGGGGTCTAAATTAGCTATTACCACTCAAAAAAGAGATCTTGGAGTCATTGTGGATAATTCTCTGAAAACATCCACTCAATGTGCAGTGGCAGTCAAAAAAGCTATGAGAATGTTAGGAACCTTTAGGAAAGGGATAGATAATAAGACAGAAAATATCATATTGCCTCTATATAAATCCATGGTACACCCACTCCTTGAATACTGCAAGCAGATCCAGTCACCCCATCTCAAAATAGATATATTGGAATTTGAAAAGTTATAGAGAAGGGCAACAAAAATGATTAGGGGTATGGAACAGCTTCCATATGAGGAGAGATTTAAAAGACTGGGACTTTTCAGCTTGGAAAAAGAGAAGACTGAGGAGGGATACGATTGAGGTCTATAAAATCATGACTGGTGTGGAGAAAGTAAATAAGGAAATGTTATTTACTCCTTCACATAACATAAGAACCAGAGGTCACCCATTGAAATTAATAGACAACAGGTTTAAAACAAACAAAACAAAGTTCTTATTCACGCAAAGCGCAGTCAACCTGTGGAACTCATTGTTGGGGATGCTGCGAAGGCCAAAACTATAATAGGCTTAAAAAAAAGAACTGGTAAGTTCATGAAGCAGAGGTCCATCAATGGCTATTAGCCAAAAGGCCCTGGGATTCAAGCCCATACTCTGGGTGTCCCTAGCCTCTGACTGCCAGAAGCTGGGAGCGAATGACAGGGGTTGGATCACTCGAAAATTGCTTGCTCTGTTGCTTGTTCCAGTGCTTAACTTCCCTTACAGTTATGAAATTTTTCCCAATGTCTAACCTAAATCTCCTTTGCTGCAATTTAAGCCCATTATTTGTTGTCCTGTCCTCTGGGGATAAGCAGAACAATTCATCACCCTCATTTTTATAACAATCTTTTTACATACTTAAACACTGTTATCATGCCCTTATCCCATGTCTGCTCTTATCCAAATTAAACAAACCCAGTTTTTTCAATCTTTCCTCCTAGGTCATGTTTTCTAGACCTTTAATCATTTTTGTTGCTCTTCTCGGGACTTTCTCCAATTTGTTCACATTTTTCCCAAAGTGTGGTGCCCGGAAGTGGACACAGTACTCCAGTTAAGGCCTTCTCAGTGCTAAGTGGAAGAACTGGCTCATGTCTTGCTTACAACACTCCTACTACATCCTCAAGTGATGTTTGCTTTTTTTGCAACAGTATTACACTGTTGACTCATATTTAGTTTGTGATCCATTATAACCCCCAGATCTTTTTCTGCAGTACTCCTTCCTAGGCAGTCATTTCCCATTTTGTATGTGTGCAACTAATTATTCATTCCTAAGTGTAGTACTTTGCATTTGTCCTTGTTGAATTTCATCCTATTTATTTCAGAGCATTTCTCCAGTTTGTCAAGATCATTTTGTATTCTAATCCTGTCCTCCAAAGCACATGCAGCCCCTCCCAGCCTGGTATCATCCACAAACTTTATAAGAGTATTCTCTATGCCATTATCCAATTCATTTATGAAGATATTGAATAGAACCAGATGCAGGACGGATCCCTGCAGGACTCCACTCAGTGCTCTTCCAGCTTGACTGTGAACCATTGCTAACTACTCTCTGAGTATGGTTTTCCAACCAGTTGTACACCCACCTTATAGTAGGTTCATCTAGGCTATATTTCCCTTGTTTGCTTATGACAAGGTCACGTGAGATGGTATCAAAAGTCTTACTAAAATTGAGATATATCACACCTACTGCTTCAGCCCTATCCACAAGGTTTGTTACTCTGTCAAAGGAAATTAAGTTGGTTTGACATGATTTGTTGACAAACCCATGTTGCCTGTTACTCCATTATCTTTCCGGTTTCCCAAATTAAATTGACTGGTCTATAATTCCCTGGATTGTCCTTATGCCCCTTTTTATAGCTAGGTACTATATTTGACTTTTTCCAGTCCTCTGGGATGTCTCCCATCCTCCCTGAGTTCTCAAAGATAATCGCTAATGGCTCAGAGATCTCTTTAGCCAGTTCCTCAAGTATTCGAGGGTATATTTCGTCAGGGCCTGCCAACCTGAAGGCATCTAACTTGTTTATCATGTTTGAAAAAAACCTCTTAAACACTCCAAGATGTGGGTTAGCATATCTGATGTCACTTTAATTAACAACTAGGGCCCAGATCCTCAAAGGTATTTCTGCTCCTAATTTCCACTGAAGTCAATGAAATTTAGTGGCCTAACTATGTTCGAGAATCTGGGCCTAGGTAACTAGGGGGAAGCTACCCTTCAAACCTGTGAGTCTGCATTTTAGTTGTATTAGGCTAACTCAAAATACTTAGGATGTATTTTTCAATGGTCAGTGAAGACTAGCCTTAAGAGTCTTTCCATATGCCTGGAGGAAAATGGGTAGAGCAAATGACAAACACAAGGGCTGCCACATTTCAGCTGAGAGATCTTGGCTCCTTTACAATATCATGAGAGTTACAGATGATATAGTACAACAGTGCACAACTCATATGCTTTTTGTTATATCCCTTCTCCCCAAAAGCATGTTCCCACCTCAGTTGATTAGAGACCCCCCACAAGCCAGTACATGTTTTATCTAGCAGCACGAGAGTTCAGAACTGGGAGAAAAGCTGGGGGGAGGCTAGAGAAGAAAGAGATCTCTATCACAGTTAGGAGAGAATAAAAACTACAACCTTGTAAAGCATTCTACTAATGCATTTACTGGGATCTACATGTCTCAGATTTTGGGGGACGTTAAATATTCAGACCCAAACATCATCGTCTTCCCACACAGGCACCTTTGCTCAGTCATTTATTATACATTAAGTGAACTAGAGAGGAACAAAATACGATTTTTTTGCACTCGTCACATCAGACAGTACTAAAACAGTCAATCAGAAGTGGTGACTGCAACAATAAAAAGAGTCCAAAGTTAACTGCCTTAGAGATCACTGTGTCATTCCATGAGGAAGGGTCCCCAGACCTCAGAAAGTGTAACATTAACCCAAAATGCCCAAGCCAACTACCCTAAAGAATCTCCTTTGCAGCTTTTCCAACACTTGGGGGGCGGGGGGTGGGGGGGGGCGCCGCTTTCTTACCTGGATATCTGCATCCGACACACCAAAGTCCAGATTAGAAACCAGGAGCTTCCCCCCGGTTTCCACGCCAGCCCCAGCCCCAAAGCCGCTGTCGAACAGGTCATGCTGCCACTTTTCGGGGAGTTGCTTTGGCTGAAACAGAACAAATATTCTCACTGACCATCCCTGCCCAAGCCCCCTGCCCGGGATCCCGCCACCCAGGGGTCCTCGGCTCGCCTTCCTCCTCGCTCTCCTCTAGATCCGCTGCGAGCCCGCTCGCCCCACGTCACTGCTCAGCTACGAGACGACCGCCTGCTGCTGGGAGGGGAGAGAACAAAGGCCCCCGGCCGGGCCCGCCTCCTTCCTGCCGCAGCCGGCTCCCGCAGCCAGCCCGCCCCGCTCGGTCCCCAGGATCACGCCCCAGCCCCCTCGCGCCCGCTGCTCCCACAAGTCAGTCGGCGGCTCCTGGGGCCCGGCCCCTCGGTCCAAGCTCGGCGCCCCGCCCCCGGCTACGGGGCCTGGGCCGGCGCCCCCACCCGCCTCGCTCCGTACCCGGCTGTAGGGCGCGGGCCGGTTCCTGCCGCCGCCTCGGGCCATGACCGGCCTGTTCCGCAGGGGGCCGCCGCCTCCTGCTCGCCCAGCTCCAACACTGCCCCGACCGGGGCCCCCTCCGCGGGCGGCGCCTCCTCGGCCCCGGCCTCCGCGGCCGCCCCCGGCACGACCGGCCCCCCGCTGGCTGCGGTTCAGCTTGATGATATCGTCCAGGGACATGTCCATCTTGTCGGCCATGATGGCGGCTCCGCTTCGGGGCCTGCACTTCCGGCCGCGCTGCGCCGACGCCGGAACCGGAAGGGGCGGACCAGGGCTCCAAACAAGGGCGCAGCTGCCGTACGCCCTGCTCTATAGGGCCGAGGCTGTGGCGCGGAGCGCGCGTCTTGCTGGGGGCGGGACTTCCGGCGCGCGCCCATTGAGATTCCCGCCGGCCCGACTGTGGGAGCTGGAGTCGGTTGGGTCGTTTCTGGGGTGGGGCTGCTGGGATGCGCGCCGCGACCCTGGGGGCTCCCCGGGGGCGGGAGAGATCCGTGGGGAGGGGGCTCCCCGGGGGCGGAGCCGGAGAGATCCCGCGGGGGCGGGGGCGGGGGCTCCCCGGGGAGGGAGACATCCGGGGGTAAGGGGGCTCCCCGGGGGCGGGAAGGAGACATCCGGGGGGAGGGGGCTCCCCGGGGGCGGGAGAGATCCGGGGGTAAGGGGGCTCCCCGGGGGCGGAGCCGGAGAGATCCCGCGGGGGCTCCCCGGGGGAGGGAGGGAGACATCCGGGGGAAGGGGGCTCACCAGGGGCGGAGCCGGAGAGATCCCGCGGGGGCTCCCCGGGGGAGGGAGGGAGACATCCGGGGGAAGGGGGCTCCCCGGGGGCGGAGCCGGAGAGATCCCGCGGGGGCTCCCCGGGGGAGGGAGGGAGACATCCGGGGGAAGGGGGCTCCCCGGGGGCGGGAAGGAGACATCCGGGGGGAGGGGGCTCCCCGGGGGCGGGAAGGAGAGATCCGGCGGTAAGGGGGCTCCCCGGGGGCGGGAAGGAGACATCCGGGGGGAGGGGGCTCCCCGGGGGCGGGAGAGATCCGGGGGTAAGGGGGCTCCCCGGGGGCGGAGCCGGAGAGATCCCGCGGGGGCTCCCCGGGGGAGGGAGGGAGACATCCGGGGGAAGGGGGCTCCCCGGGGGCGGAGCCGGAGAGATCCCGCGGGGGCGGGGGCTCCCCGGGGAGGGAGACATCCGTGGGTAAGGGGGCTCCCCGGGGGCGGGAAGGAGACATCCGTGGGTAAGGGGGCTCCCCGGGGGCGGGAAGGAGACATCCGGGGGGAGGGGGCTCCCCGGGGGCGGGAGAGATCCGGGGGTAAGGGGGCTCCCCGGGGGCGGGAAGGAGACATCCGGGGGGAGGGGGCTCCCCGGGGGCGGGAGAGATCCGGGGGTAAGGGGGCTCCCCGGGGGCGGAGCCGGAGAGATCCCGCGGGGGCTCCCCGGGGGAGGGAGGGAGACATCCGGGGGAAGGGGGCTCACCAGGGGCGGAGCCGGAGAGATCCCGCGGGGGCTCCCTGGGGGAGGGAGGGAGACATCCGGGGGGAAGGGGGCTCCCCAGGGGCGGGTGTCAGACTCCTCCGAGCCTCGGCTTGCAGTGGTGCATTCCGGGTCGTGCTGAGCTCTGGGGGGCTGCACACACCCTGTTAGGCGTGTCAGCACCTTTCCCTGGGGTGCGGGGAAGCCCCTGGCAGGAGGCGGTCAAGTGACCCGCTAATAGGAGCTGCTGTGATCCGTTTTCATTCCGTCCCACGGAAACACTAAGGTGCCCACATCCTCCCAGCAGTGCAGCGAGGACACCTGGGGCGTTAGGGCAGGGGGCTCAGGCCTCTTCGGCTCCTGCTGCTCCTACCATGGAACTGGCAATCAGAACAGTGACCTTGACCAAATCCCTTCCTCTCACTGTTACTCATTTTCCTCATCTGTAAAGTGGTGGGTGCTGATCCTGATATGCCCAATGACGGGGCAAGGTCACTAAATGGGTGTTTGTGAGCCAGGGTAGAGAATCTGGGTTGAGAGGCTCCGGAGGACAGAGGTTCACTAGTAACCACTGAGCTGTGGGGGACGGAACAGCCCATCCACATCCCACTTTGAACTGCCCTAGGGGAGGAATCAATGCTGGTAAACAAAGGAGGCCACATGGCCCCTGGGGAGATGAGCTGTTTCAGCTGGGAAACCATAGGGTTAGAAATGAAACGCAATCTGAGCAACTGCTTTTCCTGCCAGGTGCTGACTTGACTCCGACACACACCGCCCGGCCAGGATGAAGGTGAAGATAAAGAACTGGAATGGTGTAGCCTCTTGGCTCTGGGTGGCCAATGATGAGAACTGTGGCATCTGCCGAATGGCCTTTAATGGCTGCTGCCCAGACTGTGAGTAACCCAGGCCCCTTGCCCCCGGCAGCATTTCAGCCCAGGTGCTCCCTTCTCTCATAAGTTTTGTCTCTTTGTAGGTAAGGTGCCTGGAGACGACTGCCCTCTGGTGTGGGGCCAGTGCTCCCACTGCTTCCACATGCACTGCATTCTCAAGTGGCTGAATTCACAGCAAGTCCAGCAGCACTGTCCTATGTGCCGGCAAGAGTGGAAATTCAAGGAGTGACAGAGCCCCCCGCAGCCAGCAGATCTACTTGGATTTAATGGACTGTTGTTAAAGAGTTTTGTTGGGATTCCGCCCCTCTCTCCACACCCTGGAATAGTGAAGTATTTATACAGCATCATATGTATCCCCAGCCCTTATAGACAACCTTAGCAGATAATTCTTGCCCCCAAATAATTGACTCACCGTCGGCAAAAAGGAAGCCTGGAGCAGTGGAGACATGACTGGAAGCATCTGAGTGGTGCATGTTAACCTTTCCCACCATGATGCTGGTTCCACACACTGTCAAAGTTTTCAGTATTATTGCTTCATCCTGGCCACAGTCCACATCTCAACTTTCTATGTGCCCTTAAGGTCTACACAGCACATGTGGGCCTCAGTAAAAAGCCAGGGGTTGACCTGGGTACATCTCATGTTGGCCCTTTTATGATAATGGCTCCTTTTGACATGCAGACATGGGTCTGTGGTTTGGGTGCCTGCTTTTTTGTAAGAGGTGCTTATCCTTTGCAACTCCACCCAAAGTCAGCAGGAGCTCAGAACCTTTGAAAAGCTGGCTTCTTGTGGCAGTTCTTCCTTAACTAAAAGGGACCTTCCTGTTTAAATAAAACCTCTCCCAGCTCTTTCATCATGGGAACCTTCCCATCCTTCTTCTCTTAAGAGACCTCTCAGGCCTGTCCTGACCCTGCCTCCCTCCATTCCCTGAGAAATACCACTAGCCAGTGATGTGGGTATTCTGTACCTTACTGGTGAGAGATGGTCACAACATCTCAAAGCTTTCTTTAGTTGAAATGGGATTCTTAGGGCCATATGCAGCTCTCTGTCCAGGCTCACAGCTCCTATGCCTTTGGCAACCATTTCCCCATGCACCACAGGCAGGCTGGGCCCTGAACTGATACCTTCAAATATAGCGATAGAGAAATGAAGGCTGTTCTGTGGCCAGTAGGATAAGGGGCCTGCCTCCCACCACAGCCAGAGACATATCCACAGGTCAGGTGTGCTGTTCAGCACCAGAATCATGTACATTCTTTGAACCCAAGTTGCTTTGGGACTAGGCCCCTTGCCAACAGTACGTCAGTTTCCAGCTGTAACTTGGCAATCCCTGGACTGGTTTCAATAAACTCACGGCTGTGATTAATTTCTCTTCATGCTTTTTGCTTTTAAGCCAAGGGGGGAGTCTCCAGAGCTGGTCAGATACCCACAAGCACCCCACAAACTGCAGAGAAAGGTAGTTGCCATGCCATCAACAAAGACTTTCCCTAGATGTGCAACAAGGTGGTAGAATGTGACCTATGGCTTTAACTTCGCCATTCTGGCTGCCCCTGCTGTGTGGAGGGGGCCCTGCACTAGCCTGGCACATTGCTCACCTCCTACAGACCAACTGTGCTTGATGCTTCATCCTTGGCAAAATCCCTCCCCGGTATGTCAGTCTTCCCTGCCATGTAGGCCACCCCCAGGTGGAATATATAATGGGAGCCTCTTAATGTGGAACAGGGCGTGTGATGGATGCTTAGCTTAGAACAAGGACTTCTCC
>JAVFKX010000190.1:0-25648 GCA_033296515.1 Macrochelys suwanniensis | reverse complement strand
TTCTCTTGACGTGGGTATTTTCCCGGAGTGTGGTCATAACACACTCTGCTCTGATGCACAAAACTCCCCTTGCAAAAACAGCTTGCGGAAGGAGATGGGCTGCCTTTAACCCCCTCCTCCACTGGCATTTCGGTGGCGCAGTCCTGGAGTGTTAATCCTCCGTCCAGCCAGTGAGGGATTTCCTGCCCTTCCGTGGGACGTCCATTGAATGACAGTGAGCTCTTGTTTTAAAACCAGTGACCCTTCCTGAGAAGATGGGAGCTGAAGATGCGCAGGGCTTTAGCTGCACCCGTTCGTGGGTGTCCCTTTCCCATTGGTGACTTGTTTTCTGTGAACTGGATATTACACAAAGACTTCACGCCGATTCCCTGCTACACTTGATCCTGGAACCTGATTTTAACTCATATCACGACCCCCCCGCCCTGGAAGTTCAGTTATTCTGTGTTGTAAATAATTGTGCCCTTTCTTGGCGGCTGCCTTTGTGTATCCCGATTCCAGGTGGGATTAGCCATGGAAAATTCCATGTGAGGGAGGCTGTTCTTAACGGTACGCCTGACCCCACTGGAGCAGGGATCACATGGGGGAAGCCGTTATTCAGCGCCACCTCCTAGCTTCAGCACCAAACTTTTGGGGATTAACCACTCTGAACTGGGGAGACGTTTGAGTTTCACGTAGCGAGACTGGAAAGCACTGGGCCCCATGCTTACAGGCTGAGGGAGGCAGAGGAGTGGCAGGATGGATAAGAGAAAGCATGGGTGGGGTGGGGGGGTGGGACGGGACAGAGGGTCAGAGCTCCTGCCATCTTAATGACCCACTTCAGAGTTGGGTCCCTGCCTGCTCTCATCCTTTTAGCTGCATGAGTCAGGGCCCCAGGCCGCTAGTCCCCTGCCATATGCAGCGTGTGGATCAGCCAGCTTTGTTTTCTCTCTAAGATAGAACGTGTCCCTGCTCCCCCCACCCAAAAAAAAAGGGGGGGGTGAAAGGGAGAGAAAATCTCCAGCTAGAGCAATAAAGGTGTAAAAAGTGTTGGCTGAGTATCCTTACTTTTTAACCCCAGCACGCTGGGGACTTTGCCATTCTTACTGTCATTTTATACCTCTAGTGCAGGGGTGGGCAAACTTTTTGGCCTAAGGGCCACATCGGGGTTGCCGCCCAAATCATCGCCCTGGCAGCGCAGTGAGCTGGGGCTGCATGGGAGAGGGAACAGCAGGGGAGGGGCCGAGGGCTAGCCTCATGGGCCAGGAGCTTAGGGGCCGGGCAGGAGGGTCCTGCGGGCCGTAGTTTGCCCACCTCAGCTCTAGTGCCTTTCTGCCCAAATCCCTTCACCAACTATATATGGACAGTGCTGCAGACATGCAGCCAGCTCGGGTGGAGGGTAGCAGCCAAGTGGCACACACCATTGGGAGTAGGGGGCATTTAGGCCAAGGGCTCCAGAGCAAAGTCTACTCCACTGCACCGTGCCCTGGGATCTTTAATGTTCACGCCGAGCAACCAGGCCCTAGGTTTGCATTTTCGTAAGTGACTGGGGGTGCCTCGCTTTATGGTGTCTGCTATGGGGCACCCCGTTTTTAGAGGTGGGTGCTGAGTGCTTTCTGAAGGGTTCTCAAGCTGAGCACCCCAAAAATGGAGGCATCCGAAACCACAAGCCATTTGTGCCTTCATCTCTGTTAAGGGGGCTGCGATGCCTAGTGGATAGAGCACTGGACTGGGACAAATGGGTCCTGCGCTCTATTCCTGGCTCTGCCACTGGCCTGCTGGGTGACCTTGGGAAGGCACGTCCCAGCTCAGTGCCTCAGTTTCCCTGCTGGCGAAATGGGGATAATGCTATTTACCTATTGTTGAGTGCTTTGAGATCTACTGATGGGAAGAGCTGGGTAGTACTAGTGTTAAGGTCTCGTCTGACAGAGATCTCACGTAGCCCAGGGCACTGTATTCAGCAGGACCCCGGAGACACCACTGGAATTATGCTGATAGAAGTGAAAGGGGAATGGTGGCACAAAGGTGCCAGCAAGTGGAGGTCCCATGGCTAGGGCACCAGAGCAGGTGCTGGGAAACCTGGGTTCTAGTCCTGGCTCTGCTGTGCAACCTTGAGCAAGTCACTTCCTTGCTCTGTGCCTCAGTTTCCCCCCACCTTCCAAAGCAAGGATAATGGTTCTGCTCTTCATCTGTCAAGCACTTGGAGATCTATGGATGAAAGTGAGAAATCGTTATTAACGGCACCTGTGAGGGGGGATTTTGTGATGGCAATGCCTCTCCTAGGGAAAAAGATAGCTTCACTGACTCATTTCATACATAAGCTCCTGAGCAGCTCTCTTTATGTATAGATTTATTATATATACACAGATTGCGTAGATGCAGTCACTGTCCTGTCCGCTAACAAGGGCCTGGGCATTTAGAAGTTTCAATCTCTTAGAATGAGGTAGATAGGACTGGCCACAAATCATAAAACATGAGTGATACCTTGGCTGATCTTGCAGAGCCAATGAGAGGAGCTGTTAAAATAGCCAACATTTTCAGGCAGGATTTTTTGGAGGGGGCAGCTTCATTTTGGGGCACCTAACACAAGATGCCTCTGAGACTTTTCTGGGTGCATATAACTCCCATTAGATTTATGGGGGTTCGCTGCCTCTGAAAATCATGCCCAAGGTGGCTAAAGGCGAACACCCAGAACAAGTAGCCACCTTTGCATATGTGGTCCTAAAGACTCTAGCGAGTGGCTAGTAATGTCTGGTATGTACTAGCCAAGTCATTGCCCAGTCATTTTTTTTAATTAATCCCCTGTGGATTTTTTTTTTTTTGCATTCACTGGACAAAATTTATTTTTGCAGCCCCAACTGATAAATAAAATAATGTTAGTGTCTTCTAGAGCTGGGCCTGTGAGCTACTTGGCCAGATTTTAAATGTGCTGGCCAGCTGGGACCTGCTCCAGTACTAAGTGACTAGCTGAGCCCTGTTGACTTGGCCCAGAGAAGCAGGGGAAATGCCCACTTAAGAGACTTCCGAAGCTCTTAGAAATTCTGAAATACAAATACATTTTGGTGCGGAATTTTTCTTGTTCCTAAAACAAAAACATGGAGCTTCAAGTTCTAGAAGATCCACGATCCTAAAAGCCCCCATCGCTCTAGAAGGCTCCACAGTCTAGAACCCATCACAGATCAGATGTGGTCTTTGTTCTAGAAACCCACACTCATGTACAAGTCGTAGTAGAACCCCTAGGTCAGACACAAGCCACACTCTAGATCCCACTCCAGCTTCTGATCATCCACATTCTAGAACCATGGTCCAGGCCACACATACCATCCGTGCTCTAGAACCACGCCAGCTCAGATACCATCCAAATTCTAGGACAAGCAATACTTTGAAAGGCTCCGAATTCTAGGACCCCAGGCTCTGACTCCCATCTCTACAGGCCCTAGTGCAATCCTCCCAAAACCCAACATGAGTTACATCTTGTTTGGTTCAGACAGACTAGAATAAGTTCTAAATCAGTGTCGCTACCAAAACACCAGTGGCTTCACCCACGGAGAGAGAACTGAGGCTCTGTCCCTCGGGTTGTCCCGTCTTCCCTGGTGCCTTGATGAGCTGAAGGAGCTGGCAGTGCACGGGGATTTGCTATGTGTCACAAGTCAGTGCAGCCAGTCTCTGTTCCAGCGACTTGTACAGTGGTGAGCTCAGGAACCTGGGGTAGGAGTCTCGGTGCATGAGGGCGTAGACTTGCGCCTGGGCCTCGTTGAAAATGTGCACGCTGGGCCTCGCCAGGGACCTGTTGATTGACTCGCGCACGGTAGCATCGATGCTGACCTGCAGAGGGAGACGAACAATGCTCTGGAACCGAGGGACCAGGAATCCTCACGCAGCAGCGCTGCTGGGATGCCTTGGTTTTCCAGGCCCTCGCCAAGAGCCCTTTGGCGAGACCCTAGCCTGTCTCGGGCACTGGCGCAGATGGTTCCAAAGTGCCTTGAGCTGCTGTGACCCAGCAGCTAGCTGCGAGACTGGGAGACCATGACAGCTAAATCAAGGACCTGCCCATTTCAGATAAAGTAGGTGCTAAGGCTACAGCCAGGAGCAACTGCTGCAGGGAAGCTCAGCTGGCTGATGTCAGAGGACCACTTGCTTTGGGGACGGTCCCATGGCCGGGGTGTCAGGTGCACAGCTGCAAGGAGACACCCCATGCTGCCCTCCCCCAATATTCAGGGCAGTGTTTCCCCGGCTGTTGCATTACGTTGTGAGGTAACAACAATGGGAGGGCATAAGCTGGGAGCAATGTCCCCTGAGCTGCCTCCCAGCAGGGCTGTGGCAGACCGACCTCCTTTGGGGACAGGATGGAGATGTAATCCAGATAGATCTTCTTGGCTTTCTCGCAGACCTGCTCCTCACTCTGTTCCCTCTTGAGCTCCTCACAGGCCAGCCAGAAGGCCATGTTCTCATCACTGTGCTCCGTCCGCAGAAACTCCATGAAGACGCTCCGGCCAGCCGGGCTCGCCAGCAGGCAATCAAACGAGCGCTTCCAGGGGGACGCTTCTTCCAGCGTGAGCCTAGAAGATGAGGAGAGAGCAAGCGAGAGAGACGGGACCTCTAGACAGAGTCCTGCCAATTGCACGAAATGTTCCCATTTCAGCACCCCACCCCTCGGCCGCCATCCATCTCTGACTCATCTCTGTCTGCGCAGGACCTGCCCCGACTCCCTTGGGAGCCTGTCCAAGCCACACAGCATGCCTATCCCAACTCCTGGGCTGTGGGGCTGACCGTGTGGTAATGCCTGGCCCTGCTGCCCCGGATCATCCCCAACTCTTTCCCGTGGCAGAGCCAGAACTAAGGAGGTGCACGGGACAGTGCTCCTGGGAGATAAACGTGACCTCAACCTTTGGACCCGATCTGAATGTTCCCCACACCCCACGGGTTCCAACCCAGGGGATCAGCTCAGAGCCAACCCTGGTGACTTTAATTTTTAAAAAGAGCCATTTATTGTTCTTCCTTGTGCTCCAGCTTTTGGCCGTGATCTGAGGCCTGTCCTCCTGCGTGGTGCATTTTGGGTGGCGCTCAGACACACCTTTCCTCAAGGGGCGGGGGGATCTCCAGCTGGGAGATGCTGGATGTCTTGTGCCCGAACCCGTCTCTTTGTCTCCTTCTCACTGTCCGACTCCTGAAACAGACGGACACGGAATTTGTGGTGGAGAGCAGCCAGGGGCATTTTATCTGTGTGAACAAGGAGGATCCAAGCCCTAAACATCGATTAGAACATTCCATCATGGATAGCTCTCCAGCCGGAGCACTGACATGCGGACACCTCTAGGGTCGTGGACGACACCCGCCCACCAGATCTCATGCTACACACGAACGGGGCCACAGCCAGCACGCCAAATCTTTACTCTTACCAGTAAACACGGTGGGATCTTTAGTGTTCAGTAAATCAGACAGGGCCTTGGTTTTCAAGGTCTCATAGGCACGGGAACTAGAGATTCAGGGGGTGCTGCAGCACCCTCAGATTTTGCACGGGGTCCCGACTGCCAGCTCCACACCTGGGGCTCTGCTCCCAGACCCGCACGCGGGGTCCCGGCTGCCACTGGACCCGCGCTCGGGGCTCCACTGCCGGAGCTGCATGCGGGGACCCAGCTGCTGCCAGCCCCAGCTGTGGTCCCAGCCTCAGCCCCCTTACCTCTGTCCGCGTCCCCCCCCCCCCAACCCAGAGCCACGGCCCAGTCCTGGCCCCAGTTCTGGGGAGAGGGGGCACGGACAGGGGCTAGGGGAGGTGCAAAGTAAAAAGTTTCAGCACCCCCCCTGTAAAAATGGTTCCAGCGCCACTGAAAGGTCTCACCTGAAAGAGCCACACCGAGGTAACATGCATGCCCCCCGCGCATCTAAAGCACGCCCTCTCCGAGCAGTCACCTTGAGCAGCTGCTGCAGCAGCACCAGCAGAAGCAGCAGGGTTTGGGGCTGCAGCAGCAGCCGTGCGGGTGCCAGGTCTCGGAAAGCCGCCTGCCTTTCGCCGACGGGCTGGACTCCATTCCCTGGCGCGAGGGGGAGACAGCAAGGCCAGGAGGACCGCCCGCACCCAGCTCTCCCACGCCGTCCTCACGGACGCTCGCTGGCGAGGAGCAAGAGCGCAGAATGCTGACGCGCCTGGACGAAGGATCTAGAACGACAAGCTAGGATGGTGACCTAGAACAAGGGTCTAGAGCAAGTGCGAAGAAAGCCCAGACGAGGGGACCACCCCAGGCCATTCGGAGCAGAAGGAGCCATCGCTGCCCCCAGATCATCCCCTACACGGCAGAACATGCTCACCCCCTGGTCCCCTCTGGGCTGCATCCCCAGCACAGGGCACAGGTGAATGGGGGGACCTAGTTAGATGTGTGGATCCCATTCCGCACAAGGTGGGGGACTCTCCAACCTCCCTCCACACCCCTCTCAAAGGGTCCTTCCGTAGCAGTGAAGAGTCCTTCAGTGGCTCTGCTGTGTAGATCCCCCCCTGGGTTGCGGGAGCAGAGGGGATGCTTGCACCCTTAGTCCCTCCTCTCCGCAAGCCGGTAACACTGTAAGGCCCCCGCGCTGCCGCCGGGGGGAGCTGTAGCCTCTCAGCCGCAGGCGCTAGGGGGAAGCTGCAGTGCCTTCGCGTTCCTGCAGGGGGCGCTGCCGTGTCCCGAAGCTGCAGCAGGGGGCGCCGCCGTGTCCCGACGCTGCAGCAGGGGGCGCTGTGCCGAGCGCTGGTCTCCGGCCCCCGCCCGCGGCCCCAGCTGGGCAGCCCGACTGCGGCCCGGTTCCCCAGCACCCCTCGCTCCTTCCCCGGGAAGCGGCTCGGGCCAGTCGGCCGAGCCCCTCCGCCGCTGGGCAGCGCCTCCCTGGTTGCAAAGCCCCGGGGCAGCGCCGAGACCAGGAGCCTGACCCCCCCCCCCCGCCCCGCACCCCGCTTCTCCAGCCCCCCCGGGCCCGCGGGCGGCACCGACCTGAGCCCTCGCGGTGAAGGAGCCTGTTCGCTGGGGCTGCCTGCGGGGAGCTCCTGGGTCCGGAGTGCGGCGGGGGGCCCGGGGCTCCTTCCCCCCTCGGGCCGGCAGGGGGCGGCCTAACCCCGCTCACAGAGGCGGCGAGCTCGGGGCGGCCCGCAGGGCCCGCGGGCTAGTGGCTTCCCGGGCCGGAATGGGGAGGGGGGCCGGGGCCTCTGCCCCCCCCCCCCCCCAGCACAACCCCCTCCGCCCAGACGGGGAAAGGGAGCAGGGCTGGAGCGACTGGTGTGACTGGCAGGGTTGCTTTCCGCTAGCAGCCTGGCTGTCTCCCTGCTGTGGTCCCCATGTACCCAGACAGCTAGACATGTGCTGCTGTGGTCCCCTTGCACCTAGCCATGTGCTGTGCTAGCTAGCTAGCTCTCCCTTCCCCCGTATACACAGCTAGCTAGCTATCCTCATGCACACTCACCTCTCCCTATCTATCTATCTACCCACCCCATACACCCCCTCTATCTATCTATCCCCATACACCCCCTCTATCTATCTATCTATCTATCTATCTATCTATCTATCTATCTATCTACCCCATACACCCCCTCTATCTATCTATCCCCATACACCCCCTCTATCTATCTATCTATCTATCTATCTATCTATCTACCCCATACACCCCCTCTATCTATCTATCCCCATACACCCCCTCTATCTATCTATCTATCTATCTATCTATCTATCCCCATACACCCCCTCTATCTATCTATCCCCATACACCCCCTCTATCTATCTATCTATCTATCTATCTATCTATCTATCTATCTACCCCATACACCCCCTCTATCTATCTATCCCCATACACCCCCTCTATCTATCTATCTATCTGTCTATCTATCTATCTATCTATCTATCTATCTATCTATCTATCCTCTTACACACCCAGTATCTATCTATCTATCTGTCTATCTATCTATCTATCTATCTATCTATGTATCCTCTTACACACCCAGTATCTATCTATCTATCTATCTATCTATCTATCTATCTATCTATCTATCTATCCTCTTACACACCCAGTATCTATCTATCTATCTGTCTATCTATCTATCTATCTATCTATCTATGTATCCTCTTACACACCCAGTATCTATCTATCTATCTATCTATCTATCTATCTATCTATCTATCTATCCTCTTACACACCCAGTATCTATCTATCTATCTATCTATCTATCTATCTATCTATCTATCTATCTATCTATCATTCCTAGGCATACACACCGAGCTAGCTAGCTATCCCCATCCACACAAATCTCTCTATCCATTCCCAGATGCACACATCTAGCTAGCTCTCCCCATGCACACATGGCTAGCTATCCTTGTGCACACACATCTAGCTAGCTGTTCCCAGGCGCACCCATCTATCTGTCCCCACCTACACCCCTTATCTAATCTATCGATCTGTGCATTTCCGTCCATCTCTCTTTCAGCTGCATTATTATCATTACAGTAGAATCCCTATTTTACAAACCAGCTGGGGACTGAGGAGTTCAGAAAAGCAAAAGGTTCATAAAACAGAACGTCTTGAAACGTACAGTAGGTCCAATGCAGCATCGCAGGACGGGGCACCGTCCTCGCTTTCTTCTTGTCCTTTGAACCACTGCAAAGTGATTTCCAGTGTGGGGGTGGGGGCGGGCGGTTCAGAATGGGGAGGGATGTCGACTTTTTCTTCACCAGCATTGCTTTGGTCAGGTGATTTTTTTCCCTATCTGGAAAATCAGTTTGTGTAACTGGTTGTTCATAAGATTGGGGTTCAGGCAATCAAGGTTCTACTGTATTATGTGTATTGCATGGAAGTCCCAGCCACAGACCAGAACCCCACTGTGCTAGGCGCTGTACAGACACAACTAGTTCTTCTTCCCAGTGCTTATTTCGGCATCTATGGTGCCAGCCCCAAACATTACAAAATCACGGGTCAGGCACCGGCCAAATTCATGAGATGGGCTTGACAATGATGCAACTCTTAAAATAATAATTTTTGGGCTTTTTTTTCGCTTTGCCTTCTGCTTTCAGATGGGTGCATTCAGGTCTTTTTCTCCAGCTATTCTCTGCAACCACCGTGGCTAGAAACTTGCTTTTTAAAATACAAAACCTGAGAAATCACAGGGCTCCAGGAGCTGGCGCTTTAAGACAAACATCCTGTATTGCAAGAGTTGGCAGTAGTGAAGTGGTCATCAAGGGGTTAACTGGGGAACTCAGAGTATTATGGGTTGGAGCCATCCTCCACCCCTCCCTTTCTTCCTGTTTAGTTAGTGCGTGTCCATAAGGCAGCCCATTCCCAGCCTGCAGTATGGTAAGTAGCGTGCTTCTTGTGGCCTGCCAGGTTCCTTGCAAAAGCTCCTATCTTCCTAGTTGCATTCCTGCCCTGTTTAGTGTTGGCTCCATCTTAGGTATTTAACCATCCCCCATCACTGTAGTACCTGAAAGCCTCACAGTCTTTAATATCTTCACCCACACTAGCCCCATGCAAGGCAGGGCAGTGCTGTTATCCCCACTGTATAGATGGGGAAACTGAGGCACGGAGAACCTGGATGACTTGCCCAAGGTCACACAAGAAGTGATGGAGCAGGAAGTGGAACCTAGTCCTAAGGTAGCGCCCTAACCACTGAACCATCCTTCCTTTCCCTGGACAGTCCTATGTGATAACAGTTTTCAAGTACCTAAAAGGTTGTTACAAGGGGGAGGGAGAAAAATTGTTCTTCTTAACCTCTGAGGATAGGACAAGAAGCAATGGGCTTAAATTGCAACAAGGAAGGCTTAGGTTGGACATTAGGAAAAACTTCCTAACTGGCAGGGTGGTTAAACATTGGAATAAATTGCCTAGGGAGGTTGTGGAATCTCCATCATTGGAGATTTTTAGGAGCAGGTTAGACAAACACCTGTCAGGGATAGTCTAGTCACCTGCCTTGTCATCCCACCTCCTGTATTTGGTAAAGCACCATGCGCCGCTTGGCCCTCAGGTAAGTGATAATGATCAGTAATAATCCTTCCCTAGTGTGGCCTGTTGTTATGATTCATTGATTTATCTGTCTCCAGGAGATCCTTTCGATGGATGTATCTGTCAGCCTGTAGCCACCTCGCTTAGCCTGCAATCAATGAGCTCAAGGTGCAAAACTCGAGTCTAGGTCAACTCTGAGACCGGGCAGGCGCCGTGTGTAACGTGCCCTGAATAACAACCCCCTGTCGACCCATTGCGGGGCTGGTGGTTACACAGCGAGCAGGTCAGACCAGAGTGGGAGTGGGGGGAGAGAATATGGCTAGCGAATAGATTATTATTTATTATGTGCATCGCGGTTGCCCTGGGCCCGGGCTCCAAGCATTAGGTGCTGAACAAACCCAGGAAAGAGGATGGTCTCTGCCCCAGGGAGCTTACAAGGTATGTAAAAGCTATGGAGACAATTGCTGGGCTGGGTGTATCGAGCCCCCTCTGGGCTCAGCCGAGCGTCCCCATTCCCTGTACAGAGCTCAGGCTGCCCGTTAGCTGAAAACCGCACTCACCCTTGCCGGAGGGAAGCCATGGAGTCAGCTTGCTCCTTGGTGTAACGGCACTGGCTGCAGCAGGGCTGGGCCAAGGGGGTGTTTGGCTCCTGGGCTGGCGATTGCAGATCGGAAGGGCTGGGAACTCCAGCAAGTGCTGTGACCCCCAAGGGGAGTTTGGAGGATTCAGAACCTGAATGCTGGGGTGGGGGGTTTGCAGGTGTTGCCCTGAACTGGGGCTCCTAGCTGTATGCTGGGACCTGGGCCCATGGGGTGCAGAACAGGCGTGATAGAGACCCCAGCTGGACTCCCATACTGCTGCTCTCCCTCTCTCTCTTCCTCTGCCCCTTCTCCTCCCCTCTCTCTATCCTGCTCCTTCTCTCGCTTTCTCTTCCTTTAATTTCCTTTCTCCTTTCTCCCTTTGCCTCTTTTTCATGCCGCTCTTGTCCTCCCTCGGTTCCTGATGTTATTTCCCCCAGCTCATGCACCATCCCCTGGTCCTGGACCCTGTTCCCCCCGCCCTGGCAGGATATAGCAAACCCTCACTGAGTTCGGTGCGACATGCTCATATCCATCAGGCCAGGGGCGGGGGAGGAAGGAGAACAAGGCCCCCCCCCGGTTGCATCTGGTTGCATTTAATCTGTTTACTGAGAACTCCTCTGGGGCTGAGCCGTCCGACCCCTCCTGATCACCCCTCCAGACGGCTTTGAAGCTCTACCAAGTAGGAGCCCTGGCTCGGGATCTGAGCACACCAGCCCTCACTGCTCTGCCGCGATTGCGTTCTGCAGCGTCCCGGGGGGTGGAATCCTGGCGCCGCTGGAGTCCCGGGCAAGACTCCCATTCGCTTCAATAGATGCAGGTGCTCGGGGCTAGCGCTAAGGATCAGCTGAGAGCCCTCCCGCCTTGGGCTGCGATGTCTCCTCTGATTGGACGAGCTAAGCAGGGCTGAGGCTGGGCTGTGATTGGGCAGGAAAAGCCAGGTTGAGAAGTGATGTTGCCAGGACTCTCACACCTGCGCCACTACTCGCCCAACGCTGCAAAGGAGGCTGTGCCACCGGAAGTGCCCTCACCCACCGCCGCGTTTAATGACTTGTGACTATTAATCATTGCAAGGCACTCGGTGCGAGAGCAGAGACCAGGGATAAGCGCCCTGCAGCTGCAGTTCGATATGTTGTTTGCTTCATTTCCTCAGCTGCTGTAGTGTAGCTGTGGGCTGTCAAACAGAGGCTGCGTTCCACCCCAGAGGTGGGTGCTGTATGAAGTGATTTGTGCATCTAGTGCACGGTACTGTTATATACGGGTGCTAGGAGCGTTCAGTAGCCTGGCGTATCCCAGTGCTAGCCATGGGAACGACCTACAAATTTCTGGCCTACCATTTTTGTTTGCAATTCTCAAAGCAGCTACCTCCTGCTCGCTCTAAGGCCTAGTGTAAGAGTCACCCATTGCTCTTTGCAGATGCCAGACATGGATCTCTATTTAATTGCAGCCTGAAAAGCATCCGTCACACGCACGGAGATAAAATACTTTTAATTAAAATTGGAAGGACTCCACGTCTGGCTCTGCGTTATGAAGCCCATATTTCAGGGCAGGCTGTCGACATAAGTCCCGTTCAGCTGCCGCGGCCTGGCAATACATCCCGTAGAAAGTCCTTTTTGCTCTCCCCCTCTCGGGCCCCTCCCGACTGGCTTGGCTTTGAACTCGCTGCTTTCTAGATCCCGCTTTTATCTCGCCTTCCATTTCAAATGTCCCGTCTTCCCCTCCGGAGTTTGCAGAAGAGCTGAAGGCAATTGCTCTGGGAGTCCTGCTCAGGGGCTCAGAGCTTGCTTAGCGGCTGCTCTGATGTTTCCTCACGCCCTCCTTCTCCCATGGCTGCTTTATTTCTAATTGATGTAGCAGGAGGAGCACGTGCCGGGGGGTTGTTTGTTTCGAGGGCTGTAATTTATTGCTCATGAGATCAGGAGAGTCGGATAGTGCCAGCAGGTTCCAGGCGGGTCACATGCAAGTCCCCCCCCCCCCCCCCCCAAATGCCACTAAGCTCTTTGAAGCCTGACCTGGATCACTGCCCCCAGCTCTGCCAATCCCCCTCAGTCCTGCCCTGCAGCTCCCGCTCTTCCAGCCCCTTGTGTCCCTGCAGCAGTCCTGACTATTGCAGGGCTAGCCTGCGTCACGGGCATCTCAGCTCTGACTTGCAGCATCCCATAGACCTCCCCTCCCGCACCTCTAATGTCCCTCAGCTTTGATGCTCCAGTGACTCCTGCTGTTCTCACCCCCGGCCAGGCCCACGCTGCTCGTTGTGTTAAAAACGGCACTGGGATTTTGTGACATCCTGAAAAGCCTCAGCTGAGCATGCCAAATTCATTCCACGCATGAGCTCTGCCAGCTTGGATCCCAGCTCACCAGTGTGTTTTTTCACTCCATTGTCCCAACGCTCCCCACATGGAGAGCAGACTTCCAGACAGGATGTCCCCGACGTCGCCAATAGACATGGGAGCTGAGAATTGGGATTTTTTTTAAATCATCGCTATTAATAACTACTCAGATTTGACATGCAGACAGCACCTGGCCATGTGATGAGCCCGCCGAACAGGCTGCATTCCCAGCTTGCTTCAGATAACGTCTACGTGCTCTGTATAAAGTCGGATTTAACACCTTCCTGGCTTCATTGCTCACTCTAATAATAATTAACGAATGGAAACCTCAGCCTAAACTCTGGCTACTTCCCCACGGGTCCTCCCTGGCTCTGACCCCAATCCGCCCTAACCAAAGGGTCATGCCCCCCTCTCTCAGTCCCTGGTGGAGAGATCAAGCCACAGTACACTGAATCAGCTGAATCTACTCAGTAGCCACCTCTGGGGTTGGATGTGGCAGCTGTTTACAGGAGACCAATAATGTCAGAAGGCCTGAAAAAGATTTTTAAAAACCCAGATTTTTTTCCGGGATAATGAATTCAGGACTTGTCTCCCCTGTGTTTTCTGGAAGATTCTAGAGCAGATTAATCAAGAGAGGAAAGACTGTCTAAAGCTCTTGGCATTTGATTTGTTTTTGTTAACTCAACCTCCCGGGAAACTGTTGGGTGAAAAACTCTTTTTGTTCAAGATTTAAACCCCCTCGTTCTTTTTGTGAAAGGCAGCAAAAGATTCCAGGCAATGTCTCTGGGCCCTCCAAGGCAGGCGGCTAGACAGCGGTTTTTATCTGGGGGAGGAGGTAGAATAAAAAACAATAAAAGAATAGCTGGGGAAGATCACTTTAATGAGGCGTTTTGTACCAGAACTAAATTCTTCCACTTTTAATAAAGTGAGATAAACGAGCTTCCATTCAAGACCCTGTTTCCTTTGTTAATTAATGCAATCTTTCAATTTTTGGAGGGGAGAGGGACTTAAATTCCCCCCCACTCCCAGACCTCAGTTATCTACATCCATGCAATGAAAGCTCAGGAAAAAATAGAAAAGACAGAATCTTAATAGCTGAAAAAGAAACAGAAAAAAACCCCACCTGTCCAGGCTCCCTTATTCCAGGCAATGATTTAGGTGAGGCCTGCAGTAGAGAATGCCACAGCTAACCGCTAGGGGCCTGCTCTCAAATCTGCTGAAGTCAATAGGTGTCTTTCCACTTCCTTCAGTGGGCTCTGGACCAGGGCTGGAGTCTGCAGGGTGCGTGTGAGAGAGAATTAGGGCTCAGTGTGTATTTCCGACCACCCAGATTGCACCCAAACCTCTTTATGCAGCCCGAACTCAGCATCCTCCCAGTGCCCTCAATGACAATTAGCTGAGAGCCACACAGAAGCGCTTTGGGTTACGGCAGATCAGAGCCATCACACGGCTAGTCAAGCAAGATGGGAAGAAGCACCTCATGCAACAACGGGCCGAGACTGTTGCCACCTGAGGGGGTGTAAATAGCTTCAGGGAGGGTGTTAAAAACAACCCAACGTTAATTCAACGGGTCGGTGGAGAGGAGGTTGGACCTTTGTGGAACGAGGGGGCAGGTCCTCGGCCGCTGTACATCACAGAGCTATGACAATCGACACCCGACTAGCCTGTACCAGGACGCAGGGCTTGCAGGACAACCACTCTCCCGGCTCCCTAGCCCAGCCGGCCTGTGGGAGGCTGCCTGATTGGCTATGCCGGGGCTGGTTTGGAAGAGCCAGCAGACCGGCTCTTATGCCCAGCTGCCGCAGCAGTTCAGGGGCGGCTCACAGCCTTTGCCCACAGCTGCAAGAGCCCCTGTGCCCAGCCCTGCTCCCGGCTTGCCTCACTGCTGCTAACCCTGCTGACTCCTCACTTTGGCTCTGAGCCTCGGCTCTGGCACCCGGCCTTGGACTCTGGGTCTGACCCTCGGCTCCAATTTCTAACCTCCGATTCCTAGTGAGCAGGCTCTGACCCTGGGCTCCTACTCCTGGCTACTGCTCTAACCACTGGGTCTGACTCCTGCTCCAGCCACTGGGCACAAGCCAACCACCCCCCTCCTGCTCTCTGACACAGCCAGGTTCCATCTCTGCTCCTCTCACCTCTTCCGGCCGTTTGGGCGTCTTGGGAAAGGAATTGAACTGCCGTGGTTTCTATTTCTCACCTTACCCCTTGTCTGTGCTAGGAGAAGTGTCTGTTGCTAACAACAGGGGCAGTACAACAAGCATTGGGCATCATTTAACTGCAGACGTACCCACGGATAAAACAGTGCTCAGCGCCTCTTCAGCAGCAGCAGCTCACACCGGCTCTGGTCAGGCTTTGGCCTTGTCTACTTTGGAATTAGAGGTGGTCAACAATTGTAGCCTGAAACATTTTTTCCAAGGGAAAATGTTTTCGCCGTCAAAACAGACATTTCCTGAGGCAATGCCCCCATTTTGACAGAGTTTGGGGTGCGGGATTGCCAAAAAAAAACACCCAAATCCCCCAACTGATTGGGGTTTTAGTGTTTTTGGCCAAAACCCGCTCATCTGAATTGAGCATCGGAGCCGGACGTGGACAAGAATAAGTGTCTAAGGGGTGAGCCAGAATCCCTGGCTGCCAAAACATGAGGGCCTGAGACATTGGGGCTAACGCTGCTGTCCTGAAGGGGAAGCTCCCAAAGGGCCAGTTGACCCGAGAAGGTCGCTGTGACAGCTAGGAATGGCTGTGACGGCGTTTCCACTCGCTCGGCTCATTCGTGTCCATACAGCAAAGCCAAGCCAGGGCGACAAACCAAACCATGAGCCATGCCAGAGAAATGAACAATGCGCCTACTGAAAACACAAAATAACAGGCAGCTGCCTGTCGGGATCAGCACGTGGGTCACTTTGAAGAGGTGACGAGGCAAGGGGCTCACGCAGGGCCGGTGCAAGGAAGTTTCGCGCCCTAGGCGAAACTTCCTTGCACCAGCCCTGCGCGGCCCCCCCCCGCCCAGTTAACACTGCCCCCCCCCGCGGCAGCCAGTCCCGCCCCCCATGGCAGCTCCCCCCCCGCGGGCTGGCAGCTCAGTCCCCCGTCCGCGGCAGCCTCCCCCTGCCCGCGGCGCCTCCCCAGCTCCCGGTTCAGCCGCGGAGGTGGGAGGCAGCCGCAGCAAACCATCCCCACCCCCCTCCGGCTCCTAGCTCAGCTGCGGAGCCGGGAAACGGAAGGCAGCAGCCGCCAGCCGCCTCCCCCCCCCCGGCTCCCGGCTCAGTCGGGAGCCAGGAGGCACCTGCGGCCAGCCGCCCCCCAAATCCTGGCGCCCTAGACGACCGCCTAGGGTCACCTAGTGGGCACGCCGGCCCTGGGCTCACGACGTTACTGGAAGAATGACGCGGGTGAGCTCTGGCGAACATGCCTTACACTGCAAGCTCATGAAAAGAGCTCAAACGATGTAGCTTATTCATAGAATCATAGAATATCAGGGTTGGAAGGGACCTTAGGAGGTCATCTAGTCCAACCCCCTGCTCAAAGCAGGACCAATCCCTAATTTTTGCCCCATATCCCCAAATGGCCCCCTCAAGGATTGAACTCACAACCCTGGGTTTAGCAGGCCAATGCTCAAACCACTGAGCTATCCCTCCCCCAGTTATTCAAGAGGTAGCTCGATCGCAGTCTAGAAATATCTACCCATCCGGGAGATATCTGCTACTAGAGGGATCTTGAAGCCAGCGGGCAAAGATAAAGCCAGAGCCAGTGGCTGGGAGTTGAAGTTGGAGAGATTCCAACTGGAAATAAGACCTATGTTTTCAAGGGCAAGGGTGATTAACCGCCGGAACAGCTTGCTGGGGGATGCGGTGGGTTCTCCATCCACTGATGTCTTTAAATCAAGGCAGGATGTCCTGCTGTCTTTCTCTAAATGATATGCTGTAGTTCAGGGGTCTCAAACACGCGGCCCGTGGGCCACATGCGGCCCGCGGAGTTATTTCCTGCGGCCCACCATAGGCGCTGACTCCACTGGCAGCCAAGCTCCAAACATTACTGAGTGTTTATATTTTATTAAAACCCCTCTTTGCATTACAGTTTTTAAAAAGTTAATACATTGACTTTTAATAGCATACTATATTACTCTTCATTTTTTTCATTTTTGACTATATTTTTGTATCATTGTATGAAGAGGTGTCAGTGATGCGGCCCTCGGGCCAATTTGCTAGTTCTCATGTGGCCCTCCTGATGATTTGAGTTTGAGATCCCTGCTGTAGTTCAGCCAGACGTTATTGGGCTTGATGGGCTGCGTAAGATTCTCTCACCAGTGTTATGCACAAGATCAGACAAGAAAAGCATCGTGGTCCCTTCCGGCCTTAATAGATCTGAATCTAGGATTGACCAGCGGTTTGGGCGTTAGCTGGCCAGGGTCCAAGTCCTTGCTTTGCCACAGACTCCCTGTGTGACGTTGGGCAGATCACGTAGCCTCTTTGTGCCTCGGTTCCCCATCTGTACAATGGGGACAGTAGCACTGCCCTGCCTTGCAGGGGTGTCACGAGGAGAGAGAACACTTAAGAATGTGAGCTGCTCAGATCCCATGGTGATGTTGGCATTATAAGTCTTTGGCCTAGGTAGGCCACAGCACAGGCTAAGCTTAGGGGCTGACACTGGAGGAGAGATGGGGCAGGAGTATTCTCAGTATCTAGCTGATCTGCCTGAGATCCGGATGGTGCTCGCTGGGTGGAGGACCTCATCGACTGCACAGAGCCATGTCCCTCTGGCTTGGATTACGAGGGCCAGTGGGACGGTGTAGACATGGTCAGTGTCTGTTTGCAGCGGGTAAAATCCTGCCTGGGTGTAATGAGTAACGTGGAGGGGAGGGGGGAAATCAGGACCCAAGGGGTCAGTTCATGTGCTCAGTTAAAATAGTAGAGAGCCAAGGTAGGTGAGGTCATAGCTTTTATTGGACCAACTTCTGTGGGTGAGAGAGATGAACTTTCGTGTTTCTTCAGAGCTCTGTGTAAGCACAGAAGCTCGTCTCTCTCACCCACAGAAGTTGGTCCAATAAAAGCTATGACCGCCCCCACCTTGTCTGTCTGATATCCTGGGACCAACCCGGCTACAACAACACTGCAAACAGTTCAAATATGGCTCTTGATGATCATTTCCCAGCAGCCTGGCGTGATGAGATATTTGCATTGATGGAGCTTGTCTGCTGTGGTTTTACTGGTCTAATTAGGATAAATGGCCTTGGATTTGTACAGGCTGGCCTCTAATTACTGCATGGCGGTGGTGCCATTTGCCTCTAACGAGCCCTGACCTAAGCCTGCTGAGAGGGATAGCAAAGGGCAGGATCAGATTTCAAATGGGGGGCAGAGGGGGTCCCTCATAGCTCAGCTCATTTCCCATCCGCCCCCTCCCCTTGAGCTACGGCTTCACTCCTGGGTAGAGGAATCTCCGAGTTGAGCTAAACATCCAGGTATTTGCTTTGTTCTTCTTACAATACTGTAATGAGTGTGGCTGCCCCTTGCACCACTGCACATGCACATAATGAGAGACAGTCCCAGCCCTGCTCTTATCACTAAGTGGTACGACACCTGGTTTTCAGCATCTCCAAACCCTTTTTCAAATCCCCAGCTGAAGTTCCTACGCTCTCAGGGCTGGGTCTCCAGCTGACGTGAGCTGACTTCAGTGGAAGGATGCTGGTTTACACCGGCTGAGGCTGTGCCCCTCAGTGGGTCAGTCCGAATGAGGAAGGGGACCCTGGCGTCAGGCGTCATTGCAGGTGGAGGGAAAGGAGATGAGGAAACAGTCTCCGTTCCTGAAGGGAGCAGAGAAAAGCAGCCGCTGTGCTTCCACTCAGCTATTATCCTGCACCCTGCGCTCAATAACCCTTCTCCCATTGCAGCCAAGGGCAACAGTCTCGCTGACTCGCACGAGCAAGGCCCAGGTACTCAGTTCAGAGGCCTTCAGTCCAGAGCGCGTGGCTAGGACGCAGGTCCTGGATTTGCAGAGCCACCTCCCCCAGCTGCTCCAGGCCTTCCTGAAATCAAATGAGAGACTCCCCTTGAATTGGGGTGAGGCTCCAAGGGCCCAATCCTGCCAGGTGCTGAGCCCCCTGGGATTCCCAATGAAAGCAGTGGGAGCTGAGGTTGCGCAGCGCCTCACAGGATTGGGCCCAAATCCCCGAAATCAAGCCACTGATGAAGCTGGCCAGGTATTTATATCTTGAGTCCAACCCTGCTACCGTTGCTATGGATGGCAAAACTCCCAGGGGCCACCGCAAAAGTGGGATTGGGCTTCTTGTTATCGCCGCGGAATGCACCGCTTCCTGCTGACCTGATCCATGCTCCCCTTTCCTGCCAGAGCAGGGAGCTGCCAGCTGGACTCCGCTAGAGCCCTCCCCGGCAACAGCCCACAGAACAATGGGAATAACAAGTTCCGTGTTTGTTGCTTAACTATCTTCTGTGCCCACTGAACTCCCTGCAGCGGCTTTACTTAAAAAGTGGTGAGATCTGAGAGTCTGTGAGAACAACAGCGACACGGTCACCGTGCCCTTGACTTTGCACCGAGCGGCGTGTTTAGGCTGCAGAGTACAGCTGGGTTCTTCTCTTCCGTTGCTGAGTGGGGCGGCTTGTGGGGTGAGAGTAAACAGCAACGCAACGCTAGTGCATCTGCCACACACGTTCACACCCCTGTGTCTCCAGTATGACTGCACCAGGGCGAGAGAGCTCCTAACCGCATGCAGGGATGGGCCTGGAGTGAGGAGGCTGCAGGTTTATTAATGAGCCTCTTAATGGATCCCTATCACACCAGCATGCCGGAGAGTCGGATGAAAGGGATTAATAAACACAGGTGAAAATGTGAGTTGGTTTGCTAAGAGAATGATTGGACCCTTCTTTGACAGTGGAAAAAAGTAATCGCTGATGGTTCAGATCTCCTGGAAGTAAATGAAAGAAACATAAAAATAAAGTTGCATGGTGAGAAATTTAAGCCTGATCTCAATTTTGCAAAATCCCTGTTGTACTTTCCACAAGGTACTACTATGATCTGTATGTGTCAGCCTAGAACAGGGATCTCAAACTCAAATCACCACGAGGGCCACATGAGAACTAGTAAATTGGCCCGAGGGCCGCATCACTGAAACCTTTTCATACAATGATACAAAAGTATAGTCAAAAATGAAAAAAAATGAAGAGTAATAGAGTATTCTATTAAAAGTCAATGTATTAACTTTTTAAAAACTGTAATGCAAAGAGGGGTTTTAATAAAATATAAACACTCAGTAATGTTTGGAGCTTGGCTGCCAGTGGAGTCGGCACCTATGGTGGGCCGCAGGAAATAACTCTGCGGGCCGCATGTGGCCCGCGGGCCGCATGTTTGAGACCCCTGGTCTAGAAGTAGCTACAGGGGAACAAACAGTGAAAACATATCTCTCTCTCTCTCTCTCTCTATATATATATACATAGGGCGCAGGGCTAGCAACCCCAAGACAGCAACTTTGTGTGAGTGCCTGAGAACTGGGACATGAAACTCACTATCCGTAGAAAGTGAAACAGACCAGGCTAACTTCACTGTCCAATGGGATGGAAGTGCAAAAAATAAACCATTTAAGTGTTAAAAAGTAGTTAGGATTTTAAAATCCTTTCGTGTTGTTTAAACTATGAGACTGGCAACAATGCAGGTTGCATTTAAAAACTGATTGGGCTTGATCTGCCTCTCAATTAGAGAAAGGCTGTTTTGATGTGACCGTGGAAGGATGGTCTTGCTGAACTGGTAATCGGGAGATCTAGATTCAGTTCCTGACTCTGCTACAGATTTCCTGGGTGATCTTGGTTAAATCACTGAATCTCTCAATTTCCCCTCTGTAAAATGGGACTAATAATCTGTCTTGTTTGCTTGCACTGTAAATTATTTGGGACAGGGAGTGTCTTTGACTATGTGTCTGTGCAGCATTTGGCACAATGAGTACCCGTTCTCGGTCACTGTGTGTCAGTGAAGCAGCCAGTTATAGGGAATAGTGCAAAGGCTGGGAGGAGTCACGCGGCACAATGCATTCAATGTGATTTTTTTTTAAGTGCAAATAGAAGAGCCGGGGCTTTCTGGTTTGCAGCTTTCTTTCCTGGCTTTCTTAGGGATGCTGCTTTGTCAGTTTTTGGAGCCAGAGGACTAGAATTCAAATCTGCCAGTCACACCCATCCCAGAAATGGAAAATAAGCGTGGGGAGTGGGAGCTGGAGAAAGATAGTCACCCCTAAAAAAAATGGAGGGTTCTCTGTGAGTTTTGGGTTGTGGGTGCATGTTCATATCTGAGGGATTAGCTGTCCCCAAAACAAACTCCTTTGCTTTTAGCAAACGCTTTGGGTGCACAGTGAGTGGAGCTGGTCTCAAGAGGCAAACCCCAGACCTGGTTTGAACGCCTGAAAATTCAGGAGTTTTGGGTCCAAAGTTCTGATCTGATCTGTTACCAAGAATGATCTATCTAATGTCATTTAATGTAATCGATGTGTCTTTTAGCCTTCCCTTTAGTCTGTCACGCTGTTTTTCTGTCCCTAATCTATCATTCTCTCTCATCTTTCTCAGCTATTTATCATGCTTTCAACTTTCTGTTTTTCTCTAATCTTTCTGGATCTATCATTGTCTTTCTAGCTCTAATCTGCCATTTCCTCTCTCTGGCACCATGTGCTCTTTAGGTACCAAAGAGGTGGACTTTTTTTTTTTTTTTTTTTTTCAAAATTCAGATCTGGATCTGGGTTCAAATTTCAACTTTGCCCAAAGTTCAGGGCTGTGGGGTTTTAGTTCTGACCCATCTCAGTCAGGGGGAAAACTTCCGTCTGCCTCGAGTGGCCCTCCCTTCTTCCCTGGTGAAGTGCGCCTTGGGGTTTGTCACTCATTAGCATGCTGCTCTCATTAATAAGCCTCCGAGGCAATTATTTATATTTGTAAAATGTGTGTGGCTTGATAATCTGCAATTAAGGAATACAGTGGATTGCTGCAAATGAATAAAACATTGAAGTGACTTTGTGCCGGGAACAATACGGGAAGAGTTTAATTACATGTAACTCCGTTCCAGCAGAGTATTCCACTTGGATGTGAATTTCTGCTGAGAGGGATAGCAAAGGGCAGGATCAGATTTCAAATGGGGGAGGGGGGTCCCCTCATAGCTCATTTCCCATCCACTCCCTCCCCTTGAGCTGTTCCTTCACTCCTGGGTAGAGGAATCTCCGAAGAGTCTGCAGTTGAGCTAAAGATCCAGGTATTTGCTTTGTTCTTATTACAATAGTGTAATAAGTGTGGGTGCCCTTTGCACCAGGCACTGCACATAATGAGACAGTCCCAGCCGTAGTGAGCTCACTGTCTACATAGACAAGGAAGCATAAGACCCAGTAGGACTCAAACCTGGCCCTACAGAGGTACCAAATAGCAAACAACTCCACACTGCTATCTAGCCGTAGCTGTAAGTAGCTTGTATGCCACTACCCATGACCTGCTGTGGACACCGCCATAGGAAGTCCCACCTCAGGAAGTCCCACCTTAAGGGGTCTGACAGGCAGCAGCCTCATGGCACCTGATTGGCTCTCTGCCCTATATAAACCCAAGGGGCATTCTGGGAAGTGGCTAGCCAACATCATGGATTTCCTGTAGCTGTCATCACCATGTCTGTCCTTCAACCTTGCCGCTTGACCCGGACCCTGAAACCTGACTTGGATCTGACCCTTGGCATGGACCTTGGCCTGAAACTTGACTACCAACTCCTCTGCTGCTCCCAGCCTCAGGTTTGATCCTGCTCTGACCCTTGGTCCTGCCTGTCCTTGTTGTGACCTTGACAGGATTGTTGTTCATGGGTGCTGGCACCCTTAACTCCAAAGGATGTCAATAGGTGCTGCAGTTGCTCAGCTGTTCTGTCCAGCTGTAAGGTCCAGGTCTGCAAAGGTACTTAGGTGCTCAATTCCCATTGAGTTAGGTGCCTAAATGCCTCTGAGGATCTGGACTTAAGTGACTTGCCCAAGGTCACCCAAGAAGCCTGTGGCAGAAGTGGGAACTGAATGTAGCTCTTCTTAATCCCAGGCCTGTAGGACTTGCAATCACAGGACCAAACTTCTCTGGAGATTCGGCTCCTTATTGGGGTGCCCAGGGTGACCAGATGCCCCGATTTTATAGGGACAGTCCTGATATTTGGGGCTTTGTCTTATATAGGTGCCAGTTACTCCCCATCCCCTCTCCTGATTTTTCACCCTTGCTATCTGGTCACCCTAGGAGTGTCTCTGAAACTTTTGGGGCTGCAAAGTATGACAGGAACTCTCATGAGAACAGGCTTTTGTGGGTGATGGCTGCAGTTTTCTGCCCCATATGTCTCGATAACAGCCCCCCCTCACTGCTTTTTGGTGCGCCCAGCAAGAATCTGGAAAAGCAGAGACCTGGGGTGGGAGAACAAGAAATTCACAGGAAGGAAAAGCAAACCAAACTTGGCTGAATTCCAGCACAGCGTTAGCTTGAAGGTTGGGTGGAGCAAGTCTTGGTAGAAGGTCTCCATTCAGTCCTGCCACTAGTCTGCTGCGTCATTTTGGCCCTGAGATCGTAGCTGGGCCTGGGATCGGAACAGCCACAGCCCAGAACTTGGGAGGTGCTTGAAACCCCAACCTGGCTCTGGGACCCAGTTGTGCAAAGGGCCCTTCTTTCTAGATTGAGCTGAATCAGGAACGTTTGAAATCTGGATCCAAATGAGAGCACTAGCATCCATCTCTCCCCGTTGGGACTGATGCAACGCAACAGGTCTGATTCTTCCCTCAAAGGGCCTAGTACCCAGGTCTGTGAGAGCAGAGCTGAGCCTGACGGTGCATTTCTAAATGGAGATGGGTCCTTTGAACACTTAAGAAGCCTTTACCTAGCTAAGCCTCAATGAAGGATTTATTGTGAAGGCGTCACTTGAAATTCCAGGCGGGGTGGGATTATCATAAACAAGGCCATAACGAAGGCACGCAACAGCTGCTCCGTTCTAGAGATGCCACATATCTTGCAAACAAAGGAGCTGACAGCGGAGGGAATATAAGGAACAGCTGTGGAGATAAAGCAATAAGCAGAGAGTGGTGAGTGTGAAAACACAGAGAGGGATTGCTTGGAAACACAGGTTGATCACCCCCAGGGTAGAATGCCCATGGGAGCTGCCGGTCTGAGGAACGGGTGTGGTTGCAAGCTCTCATCTGCGTGAGTTGCTACTCTGCTGAGGGCCAAATCCTGCCATGACGGACACCACCTGTACTCCCTCTGGCTTCCAGGGTGCAGAGGGGTGAGGACATGGGCAGACTTTATCACTGAGCTGGCCCGCTCCAGGGGTAGGGATCTGCTCTGCTAAGCAGCAAAGGGCTGGACTCTTTAGAAATAGAAGCGGTTGACAGGTATGCATGGGCATAGCCAGCATCTGCCCTATAGTGCTGTCTCCCCCTCCAGCGGTCTGGGAATTCCTCTTGTATAAGGGGTATTTCCCCAGCAGGCATAGGGCTGGGGCCAAATTCTCCCCTGGTTTATACCCTATGCGACCTCATGGACCATGGCATGCACCTGAGTTCAGTAGCTCTGTATCCCCTTCCTCCTGTGGCCGGGGGAAGGGGGCACGGCCAGGGGGTGTCTGCACTCTGGCTAGTCTTAGCTGCTGGGAGCCGCCCCTTGGGCTTCTCTCACCAAGTTCCCAGCAGGCTCCAGGTTGGATCAGGGAAGTTCTGAGGCGGGAAGTCAGGGGGTGGGAAGTGGGTGGGGGGGTCAGATAGGGGGCGGGGCCAGGCTGTTTGTGGAGGCACAGCCTTCCCTACCTGGCCCTCCATACAGTTTTGCAACCCCGATGTGGCCCTTGGGCCAAAAAGTTTGCCCACCCCTGCTGTAACAGCTGCTGCCCCGGCTGACAGACGAACCAGGGATCTCCAGGGCTAGTAGCAAGAGCTACCACCGCTTGAGTGAAGGCGTGTAACAGACTAGCATCCTCTGTGGATAGGGCACAGAATTGGACCTGACTCCCACTCCCCAGTGGGATACGTGGCACTCCATGAATGGTAAATCACACTGATGTTTGTGGCTTGGACAGGGCAATACCTCTTGTTTTCTGAGCCTTGCACCTCCTCCTTGCTAAGAACTCTTCTCCCCTGGTCGCAGAGCTCAGCTCTTACCCAGAGCCGCTGCAGCATGTTACAAAGGAGACGCACACACTGTGCTCTCTTTCACAGAGAGGCTTTCCTTTCCCTTTTCTCTCCCCCCACCATTTTTTGCTGCTGTTTCCCGTAACTTTAATTCAAGCTATTTTCGACTGAAGGGATGGAGTTTGCCTTTTGTGCATGGACCCGTAAGCAATAATGATTGGGTTAGAATATTGGCCTGGAGTAGATCAGATCTGAATGTACCTGAAACCCCAAGTGACATTCAAGGGAGGAGCAGGAGTGGATGTGTGTGATATTGCAACTTCCACAGATGCAAGTAGAAACTCAAGATGAGAACTATGAATCTGTGTCCCATCAGGGCTTGGGTTCAGATTCACCGCTGGCAGAAACTTGGGTGGTGGCCTCATCTCGCCCAATTACAACCCGAGCGGTTCCAGCCTGACTGGGTCCCATCTGGTCTGAGATCTGACCCGGAACTAAAAAAAAATCAGAGCTGGGTTCTGCTCTAAGAATTTGGATCTGAGAAATCTCCTAGATTGAGGTTCCGATTTTGTGGGGAGGGGATGGGTTGAGAGATGACAACTGGAGGAATTGTGGGAGGAAGTGCGGCTTTTTGTGAGCAGTAATATTAACTAAATGTCAGGGAGCTTGAGTAATAGTCTGAAAAGAGACTCAAAACTTGAAAGACA